>SNQJ01S0179751.1:0-19491 GCA_010110895.2 Picea sitchensis | reverse complement strand
TTACTCCATCTTGCTTCATTATAGTTTCTAACTCCTTTTAGATACATATCTTCACATTAAGGGTTTTAATACGTCAATTGAAGGAAAACATAATAATTTAATGGATCACTAGATATTCATGAGGTAGAGATATGTAAAGTATCAGATACGAGTTTATTTTAGGGTTTTCAGTGGCTAAGTGGCAAATTTGACAGTGTAGTGAGCCACCAAAAGCTCTAACTTTCGGCGGCTAAAGGGAAAAACGCAAGACCAATGAGCCATTGAATGTGATGAAGAGTCCAGAAATTAATTCTTTCTACTCAGATCACATTTTCCGAGTTCCAAAACATGTGGGAATGGTATCAAATTAAAGATAATAATTATCAGAAGTTAAATCTCCTTCTCATTAAGTTTTGAAGACATATGGCGAAAGAAGGAAGCCAAATGGCATTTCTATTTTTGACAGAAATCGCCCAACTGTTGAACAAAGATCTCGAACTCCATGATCTTCACCTATAGACTACCAAGTAATTCTAAGAGGGTAAATTCGACCTACAATGAGCTTACTTGTCATATACTTTTTTGATTATATTCAGATTTAGTTATTTTCAGATCCATTTTTATAGGATCTTGAAATTGTGAAAAGTGGATAAACCATAAAATATTTATGAGTTAAAATAAACCATAAAATCTGATTTAAGGAGTGAAAATAAACCATAAAATAGTTCAATACCACCAAATTACTAAATCACACAGAAAATTTTTAAGTATTGACCTTCAAAATCTCAACTATGTAGAGTCTGATCAATTCAATGTTTCTCTTCTTGAAAGAGAATTGAAATCAAGATTTCATAAAAAACCAGAACACCATCGCATCAGAACACCATTTCATAAATTAATCATGCAACTATAGAAAATGATTGTCGCAACTATAGCACATTTGTCGTAACTGAGATATATATAGGATTGATTTCGTTGGTATTCAGACGAATTCGATCAAATTGACCAAACAATAAGTCAATGACCGTTTGATTCTCACACGTGCCATAGTTGGTCATTATAACGACTAAAGTTGGAATGTTGGTAGCTAGAACGACCAACATGGAATGTTGGTCGCTAGAGCGGCAAACAGTTGGACCCTGAAAAAAAAAATTTAGTCCAAAAAAAGCAAACAAATTACGATGAAATTTTAAACCGTCATAATATTTCATCGTAATTTCCACCCAATGTAGTAGTGTGTTTCAAAGATGTTTCTAGGTATATCCAAAGTTGGCAAGTGATGGTTTGAAATTTTGAATATAAAAGGTTAAAGAAATAACTTTCAATAGCTAAGGGTCAATTTTTTGTGTGTTGTAAGATGTCAAAAGTGCCCAGTTTCGACAGCTAAAAAGGTAGGTGCAACTCTTAGTTAGTTGTCGAAAGTGTAGAGTCTTATAATGGTTAGACTGTCCCATCGGGTTCTCAAACCTCCATCATTACACAGGTCATGATGATCTTAAATGCTGTTGAAATCGTCTATAAAAATCATTTGTCACGATATGGGCATTTTTATTATGATTTTAATTGATGTTTTAAAAAATCATTAAACCCTAAGCTGTCAAATCTGAAATCCTTACTGTCATTTCGGGACTCTTCCATCGTCAAAAATAATTTGTCATTATCAAATTCACCCAAAAAACCATATGGCGCTCTCTATCTTGAATGAGAATTATAGTTTCTTATTTGCCAAGTGTTCATTTCAAAGGTTGCCATTCAAACCACTAGTCTACCTCACACATTTTCCTCCATTTGACTTCTATTTCACCCTACATCAGCGTTGATCTTCCATTCCAGCCTGATTTTGTTGTTTGCAGGTATTAACATTTGTTGCAGATGGCCACTGGAGGAAATTTTCTCAGGAAGGAGTTGAATGATGTCTTAGATCTAGAATCTCATCATGAGATTTGCCAGATGTTCAAAGAAGAAGGTTTCTCCAGGTATTGTGATAAATTACAAGGGTATCACCAAGGTGTTGCTAAATCCTTTTCTCAAAGCTTTGATGGAGCAAAAGTAACCTTGGGTCCAATGGTAATGCAAATTGATGAAGCTAGTGTTGTAGCAACAATAAAGATTCCTAGGAAAGGCGAGAGATGGTTTAAAACAACTGTCACTAAGTATATTGAGTTCAAGTCTTACCTTAAGCCTGAATTTCAAAGCATTATTTGTTAGAAGGATGTTCCCGGGTCTTACTTGGAGGAGAAATGGTAGCATTTTCTTAAGGCAATTCAAGTGTACATCACTTGTGAGGGTAGATATGGTAGAGTCATGCTCTATCACTTCAAACTGATGAATCATTATACAAGCAAGTGTCCTCTTAATCTACCCCATTACCTTCATAGGAGATTGATTAAGATGTCACACCAAGTTCAAGCTAAGCCTAATAATGTGCACAGTAGGCTTTTCCATCATGGCCTCATAAAGCTTATAGTCATGGAGGAACTCCAGAGAAGAGAGAAGACATGGGATTATCTCCTATTTTGGGGAGAATTTGAGCAAGAGATCCAGCATAAGGGTAAAAATACAACTACAAAGAAGTCATATACACCAATGAGAAACAAGAGAAAGAGAAGGGGTCTGTCACTAATTCAGATAGAAGAGTCAACTCCTTCATCCAGTTTCAAGAAGACAAAAAATAAACTTGATTTTGATCAAGGAATTTAGGGCCAAAGCAGTGTTGCTAATAGGAACATTATGAATTTTCCATACTCATATTCTGAGTCTGAGCCACCTATGGAGGAGAGAGGGGAAACTGAGGTTGAATATCCAGACTTTGAATTACCTGAGACATCAATAAAGAAGAATATCAACAAATCTTTAAAGATTCAAAAGTTGAAGGAGGATATAGCAGAGCTCAAGTTGTTAGACATGCATATAAAATTAGTAAATCAAACCCTAGAGAACACATCAGATGAGGTAAGAGATTGTTTTTAAAGGTTAGCTAAAATGCATGTAAAGGAGCAGAAGAAGAATAAGAAATTTCTCAAGGAGAATCATAAGCTACATAAAATGGTTAGATGCTTCAGGATCAAACTAATGCTTAAAGATCCTAAGCCAAGAACACATCCTCATCTAGAATCTCTAGAAAAAGTTGTTGTCAACCTCAATGAAGATATTGAAGGGTAGACAGATTGAATAAATTCCATTTTTTCAATTTCGAAAACGATTTCAAAGACTTGAAGTTTCGATAGCTTACCTGAGTTTGAAAAGGCGTTGTTAGTTTTCGAATCTTAGGACTTTCGGTAGCTTATCCTACTCTGTTTCAGACACGTAAGCTACCGAAAGCGCAAAAACAGGCATAACGTTAGTATTTTTGCCCAAATCAAATATTTTTTCTACCAAATCATTCAAGGAAGGTTTCAAATGAATTATAACTTTGAAATGGATAAAGATCATCCTCTTTTTTAGGGTTTAATGGAAAATACAAAGGATAAAAGGCTCAAAATTTATCTTATTTTTTATTGAAGATTTTCCCAAGTGCCAGAAAAGGATCTCGAGTTTCCTTGTCATCACCCAGAAGACTGTTGAAGATGTCAAAGATTGTTGAGGACTACCAGATTATGATAAGGGCTTGACCCTACTTTTGTGAAATTGTTTGATTATGTACTATTTTTAGTATTCCAGATCCTCTTTGATAGGATCTTAGGCTTTGATGTAAAGTCTATAAATCCTATGCTTTCAAAGGAAGGAGGGGGTTCGACTTGGTGGGACCTGATGGGAGGATATTCTAGAAACATCACTATCTATTGTAAAGATGTTCAATAGGCTGTAAGTGACTTTTGGATGAATATAAAGGCATTGTGTTTCCAGATTCTTGTGTCATGATTCTGTGGTGAAGTTTTTCTTGATGTAAATTGTCATTCTCTTGTTTCTCATATTGTTTTATTTTCTCATTTCTTATAAGAATATTATGCTTAGGAGTTGTCTTGGACACCCTCATTTGGATTAAAACAATGTTTATGTTTTCTTCTAAAAATTGAATGTAGAATTCAGATAAGCTATGCTCTGCATTTGAAATGACCTATGATCTTTTCATCTTTCCATCTCAAAAATTATAAGGATCCATTGATGTGACTATCTTACCTGGTTACATATATCTCTGTTATTCATTCATCAAATCATCTTTAACCTTTTGCTCCATTTTTCCCAATGGCCCTCTTTTGTTGTCTCAACCAAAAACTTAAAAAAAAAAACCTTTTGTTGTTAAGCCCTAATATTAGCTCATTACCCCTTAATCGGGGCATATTATATTAGTAATGTTATTTTATTTATGTTGGCTTTAGGCCATTAGTTGTAATTATACCTCCTAGTCTCCTATATATATGAAGGAGACACTTTCATTTTGAATCATCTTGCACTTGAACATTTAAGTGGGGTAAAAGGAGGTTGCCCCTTCGAAGAGGCTTATTATCTGAAATTATCTCTTTCTCAAGCCATTGAGTACTTTTTCTTGTAATTATACCTCCTAGTCTCCTATATATACGAAGGAGACACTTTCATTTTGAATCATCTTGCACTTGAACATTTAAGTGGGGTAAAAGGAGGTTGCCCCTTCGAAGAGGCTTATTATCTAAAATTATCTCTTTCTCAAGCCATTGAGTACTTTTTCTAAGGTTTTTCTATGCTATATTGATATTTGGTTCTTAACATATGGTATCAGAGCTCAAGGTCTTGGGGGTTTTGCTACTATATCTGATACACCTTGGAATTTTCGATATAACTTTTTTTCTACAACGTTTCAGAAGGAACGACTTGGAGGATATTTAGCAGACGGATCAGGGAATGTTGGGTTCAAATTTCAGCTCCTGAGGCCTTATAATTTCAAATATACAACCTGTACAAGATAGGGTTATGGAATCATCCTAAACTGAGTCATTGCAGAAATTTCGCTATAAAACATTTTCTGTACCATTTGAGACCCTGAAAATTGGAGGCTATTCACAAAAATTAGTAAGGTATATGTGGTAAAAATTTCAACATCTGGGTCATCTTAAATTTGTATATACACCCTGTGTAATATAGGGTATCGGACTAGTCCTATTGACAAGTCTCAAGAAGGTGTTCTAGGTAAAACAATCATAACTTCTTCCTAGAGTATCCAAATTGAGTGGGACTAGTTTCATTGGATCGCAGATAGTCTTTGTTATTATTGGTACAAGTTTCAGAATTTTATATCAATTGTTTTGTGCAGGGCACGTCATACAAGTGAGATCTCCTGGAAAGGCCAAAAATCGTCAAGTTGTGGGGAAATTACCATAAATTCCATTTGGCACATCAAATTTTGATCAGACCTGTGGCATTGTAGAGAAGAAATATCATAGAACTACATAAAGAAATTTCCATACCCAGAAGGGCCCAAACTTGGGAGATACAACAGAATAAAGATTGTCTAGCAGAACCACCTCAAAATCAAGGTTCAAAAGTGATACTTGGCCAACATGCCACCCGAAAAGGGAACGTCTACACCAAATAAGCCTCCAGACAATCCTACTTGGACTCTTGATGAAGGTGAAGAAATGCGTAGGGACATAAATGATTTACAAAAGAAGATAGTAACAAAAGATGAACTACAAGAAATAGAAGCTAAGTTGGAGGCAAAGATGGATGGTTTAAAAGAGGAGATCATGGAAGTATTGAAACATTTCGTTACAGAGAAGACACCTGAAAGTGAAAATGCATCCCATGAAATTCATGATGAGGACACAAGGAAGTTGAATAAAGAATGGAGAAACTCAACTTTGGGTTAAAGACCAACCAAGTTCCTAAGATCTATAAAGGCTGATGGCAAGAACCCGATCACATGGATGCTGCTTGGATGGAGCAATTCTTTGATCTACATAGTACCCACATACACAAAGGTACACATTACATCTTTTTATATTTAGAACCTAATCAATTGTATGGTATGTCGATGCCTTTGTTCTCGCAAATCCTCGTCACTTGGACAATTTTTCCCAGTATTAGCACACTATGAGGGTGCAAGGAGAAATACCTTCTTTGGCCATTGATAAATCTCAAGCAAAAGGGGTTGGTTACCGAGCACGGTGAGAACACCAAATATTGAATATAAAGTATGATATTCCAAATGAGCACTTGATTGATGTATTCATGGGAACTTTAAAGGATAACATTCAACATGAGGTTCGCCTTTGGGAACTAAAATCATTGGAGAATTCATTTAAGGTGGCAAGAAATGTTGAGAAAGTAAAGCTCTGACTATGGCTACTAGAAGGGACCAATCCCCTGGCTGTCTATAGAGAACAATGCTCCTTGCTTCTAAAACACCTCAACCTACAAGGTTGACACCTCAACACAATTGGAGAAGAAAGAAAAAGGTGTGATATGCTTTAATTTTTTATTATAAAGTGCAGTGAAGGGACATAAGTGTGGTGAGAGAAATTATTCTACATGGGTGTGAAGAGGAAGAAAAAACAGAACAAGAACCATCTCAAGATGAAAACATATTAGAGAAATTTAGATACGAGAGGTTCATGATATAGTGTAATGCATTGGTTGGAATTAGCACTCCCCTCAAACCCTCAGAGATTGAAGGGATACATAAAAAAAAATTAATAGTCCCTAATAGTGATTACGGTAGTATCATGTTTCATTCACTATAAATTAGCAAAGCTCTCAATTTCTTTATATCGCGATTTGCTAGAGTTTCAAGTAATGATTGGAATGGAGGAACTATCAATTGCTTAGTAAATGCAAATAAAGATCAAATCTTACTATGGGGAATATGTAATGAATAGTCCAATGATTTATTTATACCCATGGTGGTGCAGATGTTAGCACTAGGAATCAATGGTTACAATCATTAGGAGCAGGGGCTTTAATTTTAAAGAACTTTCATGAAATTTTCATTGGAAGGAAAAGAAATTGAGTTAAGGTATCACAGAGAAACCCGATAATTTGATAAGCTCTAATGGCTTGAAAAAAATTATTGAAAAGGACATCAAGGTGTTGTACAACTATGCTCACTAGATGTTCAAACATCTAAGCCATCTATTCCTCAAGATCTTCAAAGGATGATTATAAACATTCAAAGTATTTGAAGATATTCAAGGTCTTCCACCCATTCGAAATCATTATCATGAAATTCACCTAATTCACAGGGTGTTCCTCCAAACATCAGTCATCTGAGATGCCATATACGCTCAAAGCGTAGAAATTGAGTGCATGGTTGAAGAAATGTTAGAGTCTAGCATTATTAGACCTAGCCAAAGTTCTTCCTAGCGCCCGATTGGTAATAATTCAAGAGAAAGAAGATAGCTCTTAGTATGTGCGGATTAGAGAGCTCAACAAGATGACTAATTAAGATAAGTTTCCCATTGACATCCTTCATTGAATTGTTAGATGAACTACATGGAGAAATCTATTTCTAAAAATTAGATCTTAGTTTAGGGTATCATCAAATTAGAATGAAGGAAGGGATATCCCAAAACAACATTACGAACTCATAGAGGCCTTTATGAATTTTGGTCATGCCTTTTGGCCTTACAAATGCCTTCCACATTCAAGGGTTGATGAATTCCATTTCAATCCCTTCCATCAAAATTGTGTTAATTATTTTTTTGATGATATACTAATCTATAGAAAGTCTTGGGAGGATCATGCGACATGTTGACAGGTGCTACCACTACTAAAGGAGCAACAACTATATGCCAAACCATCCAAATGTTTATTTGGGTAAAGGGTAGAGTATTTGGTCATATTTTATCTCATGAAGGTGTCAACATAGACCTAACAAGATTAGGCCATGATGGTGATTAGATTCCCAAAACATTGAAGAATCTTAGAGGATTTTTGGGTTTGGCAGTTTACTACCGCAAGTTTGTACGGAAATATGGAAGAATAAGCCGACTTCTTTAACGACACTAGCTAAGAGGATGCATTTTCATGGATCCGAGGCAACTAAGGTATTTTGAAAAAATAAAAGAGGTGATGTGCAAAGAGATCTGTCGCCCGGCCTCAGTTCACAAAAACCTTTATTGTGGAATGTGATGCCTCGGAAATGGAATTGGTGCTATCTAATGTAATGGGAAGACCCTGGCTTTTTAAAGAGTCACGACCACTCAAAGGAAGGACTTTCCATTTTATGAGAAGGAAAATGATGGAAATACTACATGCCATTGAAGAGTAGCATCCTTACTAATGGGTGGTAGGCTTCAGGTCAAGCAGGATCATGATAGTCTTAAATACTTCTTGGATCAAAGAGAGACTATATTGGAACAACAAAAATGGTAAACCAAGATATTGGGTTATGATTTTAGAAATGAATCTATATAAAGGGGAAACAAAATGTTGTGGCGGATGCACTCTCAAAGAAGGGATGTAGATATATTGAAGTCTTTCTTTGTACTATCTTGATCATCCAACCCAATTCGATAATAGAAGCAAAGGGATGAATGGAAGAATGTGAAAAAGTGTGGACTCTCATTCAAAGGTTTACCTGTGAGTTCTAGTGCATCGGATACATTTACATGGAAAAAATGATTCACTATGGTACAGAACAATTTATATTTGTCTTGGAACTCCCAACTCAAACAAAGGAGATTGTGGAATTTCACACCTCTCCATTAGAAGGGCACTCGGGATTTTTAAAAACCTACCATGGGGTCAAAGGAAGGATTTTTTGGGGATGGCCTTAAGATTGATGTTCAAAGGTTTTTGGAGGAGGATGTTTGGTTTCCAACAAAATAGGAATTGGAAACAATTAAGACCCGGTGTCTTTTACAATACTATCCATCCCAAGTCTCGTCTACGGGAGGTTTCCATAGATTTCATCCCAGGGTTACCCAGAGTCCTAGGAAGGAGTGTCATCATGGTGATTGGTGATGGACTGACCAAGTATGCTGCACATGCACTCTCATCCTTTGAAAGCTAGTACAATTTCCACCACATTTCATGGGCAGGTTCAAAGCTGCATTAAGATTATTTATAGAGTAGCGGAGATCCTATCTTTACTAGACATTTTTGGATAGAATTTTTTTTCTTGTTTGGTGATAATTGGCTCATAGCTCATCCCTATCATCCTCAATCGATGGACAAACCAAGATAGTTAAAAAATGTTGGAGAATACCTTAGTTTCTTTGTCTCGATAAATAAACACAATGGTTCAAATGGTTACCCTTGGCGAATAATTGTTACAACACTTAATTTCAAGCACCCAACAAAAATGACACCATTACCAAATTTATGGATACCACCCTCCTTCATCACTTCTTCTATAAAAGAAAAATCTAAGGTTCAAGTAGTGGAAAGTCATAGCGAGAATCAACAACAAGTTCTCCAGTCTTAAAGGACAACTTGACCATGGCCGCGAGAATCGCATGAAACAACAAAGCCAGTTATAGTAGTGAAGAAAGTTTTGAAGTAGTTGGGTGTTTTTAAGACTACAACCATACAAGCAGGTGTCCCTCAATAAAACCAATAAGGATAATAAATTATCACCAAATTACTATGGCCCTTATAAAGTGTTGAAAAATATTGGTACTATGGAATACAAATTGGGTTACATGCATCTTCATGGGTACACCTAGTTTTCCATGTTTCATACTTAAAGTTATAGGTGACAAGATCCCTAGTTCAAACTATATTTACCCGAGAACTTGGCAGAGGAAAGGAAAAAATCATAATTAGACCCTAAAGCCATCAACATGAAATTTTACCCAGTGAGGAATAGATCCATTTGAGTATCTCATTAAATGGAGGAAACTAAATTTGAGAGAAGATTCCACTTGGGAAGATGATTTTTACTGAAGCATCGAGGAGTTACTCAAGCGTTGTGAAGCACTTGTCTCAAGGGGAGGGGGCATGTTAAAGCCCCTAATATTAGCTCATTACCACCCCTTAATTGGGGGCATATTATATTAGTAATGTTATTTTATTTATGTAAAACTTTGGGCCATTAATTGTAATTATACCTCCTAGTCTCCTATATATACCAAGGAGACATTTCATTTGAATCATCTTGCCTTGAGAAAATTTAAGTGCTGCAGAGGTGAAAAGGAGGTTTCCCCTCGAGAAGAGGCTCAATATCTAAAATTATCTCTTTTCAAAGTATTTGTGTGCTCCACGAGGTTTTTCTATGCTATATTGATATTTGGTTCTTAACATTTATCCCTCATAGCTAACTGGCTGCCTAAACAAAGCTATATTAGATAGAGATATCCCTCTATGAATCTTGGAGGGCTAGATCCTTAACTCCAAGTGGTTTGTGGTTGCCTTTGTCAATTTCTTCCTCAGTCTGAGAAATCACAGAGTGCTAACACCTTCATCCTTGTTCCTCGTTCCTTGACCATGGTGTAGTCCCCAAGATCATTATTTTGTACAAAACATACTAGTGGCATAAAATGTCCCACACAAGGGGCAGGTAATATCGCTACATGAAGTCTTTTGTCTTTTTCCAAAGGATATGTAGCAGTCTCAATTCTAAGAAGATTCCAATAGGACCTAAGACATGGTTCTTTCCTTAACCTTAGGTGACATAACACTATCATTCAATAGTCAAATTGTTACATTTCATTTTCAGGCATCATGTGTACTAAGGGCTTGAGCCACCACAAAGGAAACATACAAGAATATTTGTCTTATGAACAATATGGTACTATCCATTTTGAGGTTTGGCATAAAAAATTTTCTTATAGACTACACTACATTGCACCATAATATAATCCCTACTCTCCTTGCAAACTATGTAACACCATTCAAATTAGACCTGATATGCTAGCAATGAATTAGCTATACTATCGACCGAACTTTTTTTCATGCGATAGTGTAGCTAGTCATCATAGCCTCTCTCTTCTGACGATATCCAAATGATGCTTGGATTCATTTCATGTTGGTTTATCAACTTGAAATTAAATTTGATGCTTTGCAAGCTAGATGAATATGAGTCAAATACAAATATGAAATTTGGAATCATTAACATATCTACTAGAACCTTAGAGAAATAGGGTTTATGGTTTCCATGATGATGTATGATGATGGAATGTGTGGATGCGTGAGGTGAAATTTGAGTCCATAAACACTCCAATATGGTCAAAGGCACAGATAGTCTATCCGGTCAAATTTCAATGCATACAGGATAGAATTTGAAAAAAAATCAACGGTGGCCCCATTCACGTATCCTTTGTTACTGTCTCTAGTATTTTATGGTGTTGATTAAGCAATCAATAGAAAAAATGGATTTTTTCATCACAAATATGATTCATATACATTGTATATACATTAATGTGTAGAACACGAAGAAAAATGAAGAAAGAATGACGAAAATGTAAAACTTGCATCAACCAAATTGTGTGTGCTGTGAAAGAAAATTAGGGTTTATGGTTTACATGATGAATTGATTATGGAAGAAAATTAGATTGTGTCGATCAAATTTGAGTCCATCCACATATCATTAAGGCATGTAAATAGTCTATCATGACAAATTTTAGTGCATACAAAACTAGTTTGAAAAATTTCAACATTAGCCCCATTCATAGGTCCAACTTTGTTGTTAGTGTCTAGTCCTCATACAATTTTATTTCCTTATTCCTCGTTCCTTATTCCTTGTTCATTGTTCCTCATTCCTTGACCATGGTGTAGTCCCAGGGATCCATTATTTTGTACAAAACATAATAATGGCATGAATATCCCACACAAAGACCAAAATTATCCGCTACATAAGTCTTGTCTTTTTTAAAAGGGTATGTAGCAGGAATATCAATTATAAGAATATTAAAATAGGACCTAAGAACAAGTTATTTACTTAACCATGGTGACATAACACTATCATTTCATAGTCAAATTGATACATTTCATTTAAACTATCATTCAATAGTCAAATTGTTACATTTCATTGTCAGGCATAATGTGTATTAAGGGCTTGAGCCACCACAAAGGAAACATACAAAGAACATTTGTCTTATGAACAATATATGGTACTATCCATTTTGAGGTTTGGAATAGAGATTTTTCTTATAGACTACGCTACATTTAACCATAATATAAGCCCTACAATCCTTGAAAACCATGTAACACCATTCAAATTAGACACAATATTCTTGTGACGAATTAGATATACTATCGACGAAAAAATTTCGTCGATAGTATAGCTAATTCATCGCAAGATTATTTACATTCGTGTCTCTTGCGACGATATCAAATGAATCATTTCATATTTGGTTTATCAACTTGAAATTAAAATTTGATACTTTGCAAGCTAGCTGGACCTTGAGTCAAATAAAATATGAAATTTGGAATCATTAACATATCTACTAGAACATATGAAAAATAGGGTTTATGGTTTCCATGATGATATGATGATGGAAGAAAGTGGGTGTGTGAGTGAAATTTGAGTCCAGAAACCATCCCATATTGTTAAGGCATGTGAATAGTCTATCCAGGTCAAATTTCAATGCATACAGATACAGTTTGAAAAAAATTTAACGTTGGCCCCATCCACATGTCACTATTGCCCGCCTCTAGTATTTTTATGGTGTTGATTAAGAAATCAACGAAAAATATGGATTTTTCATCAAAACTATGAAACAGATACATTGTGTATACATTAATGTAGAACCTAAAGTAAAAATGAAGAAATACTGACGAAAACTTAAAACTTGCGTCAACCAAATTGTGTACTTTGAAAGAAAATTAGGGCTTATGGTTTACATGATGAATTGATGATGGAATAAAATGGGTGTGTCAATCAAATTTGAGTCTAGAAACCATCACATATCATTAAGGCATGAAAATAGTCTATCCATGACAAATTTCAGTGCATACAGAAATGGTTTGAAAAAATTTCAACGTTGGCCCCATTCATAGGTCATTGTTGTCGGTGTCTAGTCCTCGTACAATTTTTGTTCTTTGTTCCTTGTAAAATTCGTTTGACATTACACACATCCCAACATCTAGTACTGCAAGGGTGTATTTTTATGGCGTCGATTAATCAATCAATGAAAAAGAGGTATTTTTCATCAGTACAACTATGACACAGATACATTGTATATACATTAATGCAGAACCTGAAAGAAAAATGAAGAAATACTGATGCAAACTTAAAACTTGTGTCAACCAAATTGTGTACTTTGAAAGAAAATTAGGGTTTATGGTTTACATGATGAATTGATTATGGAAGAAAGTGGGTGTGTCAGTCAAATTTGAGTCCAGAAACCCTCACATATCATTAAGGAATGCAAATAGTCTATCCATGACAAATTTTAGTGCATACAAAAACTGTTTGAAAAAATTTCAACGTTAGCCCCATTCATAGGTCACTGTTGTCGGTGTCTAGTCCTCATACAATTTTTTTTCCTTATTCCTCGTTCCTTGTTCCTTGTTCCTTGTTCCTTGTTCCTTGTTCCTTGACCATGGTGTAGTCCCCAGGATCCATTATTTTTGTACAAAACATAATAATGGCATAAAATGTCCCACACAAAGACCAAATTAATATCCGCTACATAAGTCTTTTGTCTTTTTTCAAGGACTATGTAACGAATATCAATTATAAGAATATTAAAATAGGACCTAAGAACCTTAAGTTATTTATTTAACCATGGGTGACATAACACTATCATTCAATAGTCAAATTGTTACATTTCGTTGTCAGGCATAATGTGTATTAAGGGCTTGAGCCACCATAAAAGAAAACATACAAAGAACATTTGTCTTATGAACAATATATGGTACTATCCATTTTGAGGTTTGGAATAGAGATTTTTCTTATAGACTACGCTACATTTCACCATAATATAAGCCCTACAATCCTTGAAAACCATGTAACACCATTCAAATTAGACACAATATTCTTGCGACGAATTAGATATACTATCGACGAAAAAATTTCGTGGATAGTATAGCTAATTCATCGCAAGATTATTTACATTCGTGTCTCTTGCGACGATATCAAATGACTCATTTCATATTTGGTTTATCAACTTGAAATTAAAATTTGATACTTTGCAAGCTAGCTGGACCTTGAGTCAAATAAAATATGAAATTTAGAATCATTAACACATCTACTAGAACATATGAAAAATAGGGTTTATGGTTTCCATGATGATATGATGATGGAAGAAAGTGGGTGTGTGAGTGAAATTTGAGTCCAGAAACCATCCCATATTGTTAAGGCATGTGAATATTCTATCCAGGTCAAATTTCAATGCATACAGATACAATTTGAAAAATTTTTAACGTTGGCCCCATCCACATGTCACTATTGCCTGCCTCTAGTATTTTTATGGTGTTGATTAAGAAATCAACAAAAAATATGGATTTTTCATCAAAAATATGACACAAATACATTGTGTATACATTAATGTAGAACCTAAAGTAAAAATGAATAAATAATGACGAAAACTTAAAACTTGCGTCAACCAAATTGTGTACTTTGAAAGAAAATTAGGGCGTATGGTTTACATGATGAATTGATGATGGAATAAAATGGGTGTGTCAATCAAATTTGAGTCTATAAACCATCACATATCGTTAAGGCGTGAAAATAGTCTATCCATGACAAATTTTAGTGCATACAGAAACGGTTTGAAAAAATTTCAACGCTGGCCCCATTCACAGGTCATTGTTGTCGGTGTCTAGTCCTCGTACAATTTTTGTTCTTTGTTCCTTGTAAAATTCGTTTGACATTACACACATCCCAGCATCTAGTACTGCAAGGGTGTATTTTTATGGCGTCGATTAATCAATCAACGAAAAAGAGGGATTTTTCATCAGTACAACTATGACACAGATACATTGTATATACATTAATGCAGAACCTGAAAGAAAAATGAAGAAAGACCGATGCAAACTTAAAACTTGTGTCAACCAAATTGTGTACTTTGAAAGAAAATTAGTGTTTCAAAAAAATTTCTATAGAGATGACAAACACATTCATTGAAACTTTTTTGATGCATGCAATATTGTGAAAACAATATTGATGAAATATTATATGATCATGATGGTATAAAAATTAAAGAGCTTCTCTTGGTTTCAAGAATAATTTATCCCCTACTGAACAAGGAAAACCATGTGAAGGTGGAATCTCATATGGCCCCTCCCCTCCCCCTCACATCACTCTCAATTGATCCCCAAAACCCAATCTATAAAATAGAAAATAATTGAAAGCAACGTCCTATTAAGATTCATGCATAGAAACTACAAAAACAAAAATTAATGAAGGTATATGAAATTATGTGTTTCTAAATGATATTTTTGGTCTACCACATACTTTAGTATATTGGCAACTATTTTCAGGTTTCAAATAATAATTAAACAACATGTAACATAGGATATAAAAATGTCGCATAAAACTTAAAAACATGTACTTAACCCATGACATTATAAGTAAATTATTTTAAGAGAATAATTCATAAAAATTAAAATATTATATAGTCACATACCTAATCCAACTTCAACATCCATGTAATCATCCTTATTCTATATCTTGATATTCTTCATCAAACTCGATATCTGTATCATCATCCGGTTCTAAAAATATGTTGAAAGGATTGATGATATCATCATCATCATCAATGTCATTTTCGAGCATATTTTCATCGACATCATCATCAAGAATTGCAATATTGTCTCCTACACCTGGATCATGGTATTCTTCGTCTTCTTCATCTATAGACCCTCCATGATCTTCCATCTCTTTCTAATATGTCGAATCATCTTCTTGATCTTCAATATCATCTTCTTCCTATAAATGAGTATACTTAATTGGCCTTATTCTTGGATCATATCTAACAACAAATGACCAATCCCTTTCACCTGGAACATTTGAGTAAAAGACCTATTCACATTAGCTTGGAAAAACATAGCAATCATGTCCTCTTTCAAACACCATTGTTTTAATCATTGGAAATCCATTGGCATGTTGAATAACAATTATTTCCTCATCGCGTTCATGCATTCGTAACATATACCATTTGACATCGAGCATAACTAATTTGAAGGAATTAAAGTCACACTCAAGTATATCGTTTAAGTACCCATATTATCTATTTTCAGATTCTCGGGGATGTCTGTCAATCCTAGAAGAAACATTAGTGACCTGGAATAATGTAGTTATCCCTCTATCAGAAGTTTTCATCGTTTCATCCAATTGTTTGATGCGAAATTTACAACCATTGAACCACATAGCCTTATGGTATTTCAACTGCAATATGTCAGATATGTAAAAGATGCATTGTCAATTAATAAATTAACATATATTTCTATAACTTCGAAAGTATCTGAAAAATGCAGTACACATGTAGTCACATTAATATAATATAAAATAACATCCCGTTGGCAGCCAATTCATTTTCTTTTTATGATCCTATAAGCTGCCTACACCTATGTCTTGCAAACATCAAATTTTCGTCGCAATTTTCAAATAAACGACATTTTCATTTTTTGCGACATTTTCACATTTTTCTTCGCCAAAGTTTTCGCGACTGTAAGCATGAAAACATCTCCTTTCAAAGTCATATTTCGATCATTATCTGAACTGTCAATATCTCTTATGTCATTATGCCTATTGCGCTTACCTTTTATTGATCATTATACAACTCGCAAGATCCTCTAATTGGTTCTCATACTTCGATTGATTGTATAACTTGGTTTTATTGAGTTTGTAAGGCATTTAACATTTGGATTTTCACTTTATATGACTTGTCTGATCATCGATTCTATGAAAATGCATAGAGGTTATGATTAAATTTTTTATATATATGTCTTTTGATATAATCCCTATGTTAATCTTTTCATAACTTTTGGCTTGTCGACTACATGAATACCGTTTGGCACCTTGGTTAAACTTTTGATTATATCAGCTGATACATTGGCGCATAGTTGATTTTGGTTTTGATTTATAAGTCGGGTGTTTAAACACTATGGCATAACATTTGCGCGCATTGGTATACACATTTGATTTCATTAGTTGGGCACATGACTCGATGGTTGAACTACTATTATGGATTGAAAAGCTATGTAAATCGACGGTTGTACTTGGATAATGAATATTTTGCATGGCAGACTCCACCACCTTCGCATGCTTGCATTTATGCCTATCCCTTTTGCTTGTTCATTTTTGTTAGCTCGGGTAGCTCGGCTCCTCTGTGTGTTGGTGATCCAAACCCTTTGCTTACCATGCGTCCGGATCCATGGCACCAGTCATGCGAGTCGAGCCCAATGGCAACCAAGCCCTGTTAATGTTTGACAATGCCCGCAGAGACCTGGAGGAAAATGGGTGGCTACCCTTTATAGAACGATTTGAGGGTTTTAACCTTTGTGTAGCACGACAGTTTGTCATGAATTTCGATGGATATCGAGCCAAGGTGGGCGACATATAGTTAGAGATCGATGAACAGTTTATCAGCTCAGCTAAAGGGTTACCTGCATCGGGACAACGCTGGTTTAAGAATTGCAAGGTTGAGGAAGTGCCCTGGACATTGTTGTTTCTATCGCACAAAGTAACCTCTTGTGATAGAGGTATGCCCATATCTATGCTCAAACCACGATGGCACGACTTATTAATGCTAGTCAAGAAGTTCGTGACCTGTGAAGGTCGATATGGACTTGTGTTCCTCTACCACCTGCGTTTGTTGATGAGTTTTATAGGGTATCCTTTAAACATGCCTTTCTACTTTAATCGTAGCCTGTATAAAATGTCGAAAAATTTTAAGAGGCAGAAGGCTGACAACAGCCTGTTCCACCATGGGCTTATTAAGCTCATTGTTGTTTATCATTTGAATATGCATGGTGATAGTTGGAGGGCTTTCATCACCCGTAATGGATTTGAGGACACAGACCCTGTACAAGTTGATAAACCTGTGGTAATTGAAACCAAGGCTGAACCGCCTATACCTTTACATATCCTACTGCCTAAACCCTCGGTTGACCCTCCTATTGACTTACCCGACATTGTAACTAAGAGTGCAGAGGCCATTAAAAATCCTATGAGAAAAAATCCCAAGGCAAACCGTACTGCCAATGCCAAAGGGAAAAGGAATGCCCGGCTCATTTCGAGAATGGCCAGAAACAAACCGAAACCCTCTGCCGAGTCCAACCCTATCCTCCTAAGTGAGGATTTTGACTCTGATGTTGAACATTTTCTGGCCAGCGAGTACCCCTAATCGCAGGGTTTATGTCCCAAGCCCCCTTGTGATTTTGTATCGAACCTTCCCCCCTGCCTAAAGAACGACCCTGACTACCCGGGTATTAAATTGCCTCGTGAAACCCTCAGTATGTTACCCAAACCCTCGCCTGCTCTCTCTAAAACCACACAGTCACCCTGTGACCAATGCAATTCATGGTTAGAACGATAGTACATTGATGTTCCTATACTCCAATCAAAGATTCAATCACTGTAAGATCAAATTGCAGTTCTAACTAGTCAAAAAGCCAAGCTCCAAGCAACAGATAAAAAGCAAAAGACAACCAGATCCATCCTTTTCAAAAACGTGGAATCAGCCACGGTTGTTGTAAATTCCAAACTGGCATAATCAAGCAGCCTCGTCGCTATACAGGTATGGTTTTGACGTCGTTTTGTTTTGTAAACAATCTAGGTTGATATAATGATTTGAATTCAGTTTTTAAATAGCTCAGTCACTCATCCAAATGCCTCTGTCATTCGGTGATCATCCTGTACATGGTATCGTTTTGATAAAAATAGAAGGAATTTTGATTTGATGTATGATTTGCTCATAGATTTTTATTGGATTTGAATGGTTATTCGTTTGGATTTGATTTGGTTATCTGTCTGATGGAGTTAACGAAATTGTTGGTTCATGTTCAATTTGATTCATTTTGTGTCCACTCCCAACAGGAAGTTTTTCATGCTCAATTTAGAATATGATTCATCTGGATTTGATTTCGTTATGATCCATATGCTATGGTTGGTAAATGATTTGGTTGTTATTATATGTTGTGTCATGTAATATTCTATGAACAGGAATGCAATTCTGTTCGGTTTTAATTGGAACGACTATGTTTTTATAAAAACAATATGCTCATTTTAGCCTGAGCACGCACACCTGAATCATGGAACGATTTTGATTCGTAATGACTGTGTCAAAATATTTTCTACTTCTTGATTTGGCAAGATTATTTGATGAGTTGGATTCCGATTGTAATTGATGCTCTGTTTAAATTTATAAAACGAATTGGTCAAACCCGGTTATAATTCGTTTGATTGGAATGATTTTGGTAAAGGAAAATCGATCTTGTTTGCTCACTATGCAATGATAAATGATCGATATCTATAACAAACTCTGTTTGATTGATCCTGTTATGATTTTGTTTGTGGATAGTTACGAATCAGTTATGGTTTGAATTCGCTCACAGCGTAATTTGTTTGCTATGCAGTTATCATGATTTGACAATAATCCTGTTCGATTCGATTATTTCTCCTGTTGATAAGACAAGTATAACGAAGTGTTTGCGATTTGTTTTAGTGAATATCAAAACAATTTTATAACTGATGGATTCGATTTGTTG
>SNQJ01S0179750.1:0-19491 GCA_010110895.2 Picea sitchensis | reverse complement strand
AGAGCTCTCAGAATCCTCAGTGATTTTGTTTCTTCTGACTGAACTCACAGCAGAGTTCCTTCAAATGCACCACTGTGCATATTCTCAATGCCCACTTGGCAGAGCTCTACAGAACTCACAACAGAGTTTCTGTCTGCAACTGTGTCTCTCATACATAGCCTTGCCTCCAAGGTATTCAACAACCTTGAGGTCTTCTCCTGAGTTGTTGATTCCAGTTCTTGTGCCACAACACGTCTTTGTCTGAACCCGCAGTGTCCTGTCACACCCTCCTGGTATGAAGCCTCAAAGACCTTCCCCTGAAATCAAAACAACCTGCAAATGCCTAGCATACATTCACAACATATAAAGAACACTCATAGACATCCATTCAACACAGAATACATGCAGGAAAAACTGTTATGTTTGTATTAAAATGGCAAATGCCTATATTTACAAGGTGTTCCTGAGCACAGCCTATAACAAGGTCTCGGCTCTTCTCTTCTTCTCTCTACTCGCAGATTCTCCTCTCCCTCTACTTACTACAAAATGAGATACTAAAAATCTCTTTTACCTGAGGGGGCTCTTAGAGCGCTTCCCTCCAACCTACCTACCCTATTTAATTACATTGAATGGTTGTCTAGTCCGCTATCAGATGTAGATCTTAGCCTTACAAACATTAAAGGCCTTCTTATCTACAGCCTGCGCAAAGGCACGGCTTCACAACTCAACAGCTTAAACATTTAATTACATTCAATTCAAATTTAAAATAAGGATACGCCTCTCTTCACCACGCGATTTGAATTCGCTAACGTGGTTGGCTGATGTGGAGAGATGCTCCTGCATCATAGGCTTAACAGGATATTATCGCAAGTTTGTTAAGAATTATGGGAATATTGCAGCACCTCTCACTGCTCTCCTCAAAAAGAACTCTTTCACTTGGACTCCAGCCACTGCTCAAGCTTTTCATACCTTGAATATGGTCATGTGCACCACTCCATACCTCACCCTTCCCGATTTCATAAAGACCTTTGTTTTGGAATGTGATGCCTCGGGGAAAGGAATTGGTGTTGTCCTTATGCAAGAGGGTCGTCCTTTGGCCTTTACCAACAAGAAACTATCTGAAATAAATCTAGGAAAATCCATCTATGAAAAGGAAATGTTGGCTATTCTCCATGCCATGGATCTGTGGTGTCCTTATCTATTGGGGTAACATTTCCAAATTAAGACAGACCATCAAAGCCTCAAGTATTTTCTGGAACAATGCATTTCCTCCCTAGAATAACAAAAATGGGTGACTAAAATATTTGGATATGATTATGAGATCATTTATAAGAAAGGAAAAGATAATGTGGTTGTGGATGCACTTTCCCGAAAATATGAAGACGAAGGGTCCCTTTTTTCTCTTTCATTCATTGTACCAGATTAGCTTCAAGCCATTCTCCAGGAATGGCTACAAGATCCCAAAAGTTTGTAGTTTATCCACCAATTGTAGTCCAAGGCTCCAACTTCCCCAGGATACTCTTGGATCCATGAGGAACTTCGATACAAAGGCCATTTGTATTTAAGTAAACAATCAAAGCTTAAATCCACGGTACTTTTTGAGATTCATGCTACACCCACAACAGGGCACTCCGGGTTCACCAAAACCTATGACAGGGTCAAACGTTCCTTTTTTTTTATGGTATGAAACAAGAAATTCATAATTTTGTAGCTGAATGTGATGTGTGTCAACGCAACAAGGGAGAAATAGTAAAATCTCTGGGCACACTACAACTGCTCCCGATTCCACCTGCTATTTGGAAGGATATCTCTATGGATTTTATTATCGGCTTACCCAAATCGGGAAATAAATCCATCATCATGGTGGTTGTTGATCACCTTTCCAAGTATGCTCATTTTTGTGCCCTTCAACACCCGTTTATAGCATCCACGGTGGCTCAAATATTCATGGATCAGGTCTTCAAGCTTCATGGCATGTCGCACTCTATTGTTTCTGATCGCGACCCAACTTTCACAAACAATTTTTGGTAAGAACTGTTCATGATACAAGGCACCGAATGGCATCTCAGCACAACTTATCATCCCCAGAATGATGGCCAAAAGGAAGTTGTCAACAAGTGTTTAGAAAAATATTTGAGGTGGTTTTCCTCGAAAAATCAAAATCAATGGGCTCAATGGTTACCCCTAGCTGAATGGTGGTACAACACTTCATACCATATAGCTACATGCATGACTCCTTTTGAATCGGTATATGGACAGAAGCCACCTTCAGTTCTCTCATACTTACTGGGTGCCTTGAAGGTCCAGGTGGTTGACCTAACACTTATAGCTCGAGCAGCTATTCTCCGTACCCTCAAAGAGAATTTGTTCATGGCACAGAATCACATGAAGCAACAAGAAGATGAAGGTCACTCTGAACGTCAATTTGCAGAAGGGGATTAAGTGTTTCTTCGAATGCAACCTTACAAGAAAACTTCCCTCAAGGCCGAGCATTGTCAGAAGCTAGCGCCCAAATTTTATGGTCCTTATACCATACTCAAGCGTGTGGGATAACTCACCTATCAGTTATCTTTGCCTAACAATTCGAAGCTACATACTGTTTTTCTTGTTTCATGCTTAAAGAAGGTGATTGGAGCTAAGTGCCAAATTCAAACCAACCTTCCAGAGTTAGCTGAAGAAGGATCCATTTGGCTACATCCAGAAGCAGTTTTGGACCAGCGTGAGCATTGCCTATGTCAGAGAACCATCAAGTAAGTGCTATTACAGTGGAAAGATACAACTCCAACATATGCCACTTGGGAACCAACTACCATTCTGCAACAATTTCCTCATCTCAAGCCTTGAGGACAAGGTTTCTTTTAAGGGGGAAGACATGTAAGGGTCCTAACCCACACATAGGTAGAACAATATATTCGGATGTAATAAAGTTCAATATTAATAAGGCCTTTCAATAAAAGAGAATAAGGAGGAGGTAAGAAGACCTAATATAAGCTTCCGCTTCTAGAAGGATCTTCCTCTAGATGCTTATTTTTAGTATAAATAGGAGTCAAGGGTATGAGAACCCTAGCTTGGATATTATTGTAATAGAGCTCTGCTCAACTGGAGGTTTCCCCCTTGAGGAGGCTGGTGAACATTGATTTCATATTCAAAGTGCTATTTCTGTTGTTATTCTTGTATCATTTCAGTGTTATTGTGGTGAATGTTCTGGTTATATCGTTGTTATTCTGCCATTACTAGCATTTTATTTCAGTTCTACATACATTTTATATATGGTATATTACATACCCTTTTCCATTGATGTCAAAGGGGGAGAGATAGAAACATTGATGAGGAGTATAAGTATGAATTTTATCATGACTAAGTGTTGTCATCAATTTTGGTGTTTCCATCAATGCCAAATGGGGATATTGTCAAGAAGTTGGATTAGGTTGATGGATAGTTGGTTTGGATTGTGGTTTTCATTGATGTCAACCCCTCGAGAGTGATTATTGTTGGTTTTCATTGATTTGAACCCTTGGAGAGTGATATTGTAGATTTATATAAACCCTTAGAGATTGATATCAACCCTTGGAAGAAGTCTCGTAGTGAATTCTGGTAGCACAAAGGCATGGGTAAGGGACATGAGTATATTTGAGGTATAAGGGTATGAATATCAGTGAATTTATAGGTAATACTATTATATATGGATAGTACATGTCATGACATTTCTGTTGATATCAGGAACACCACATAACTCCTCACGGTTAGAGATTTATTGTCATGTGAAGTTGGAGAACCGTCATGAGTTATCTAAAAGATCCTAGAAGGTCAAAGAAGTCAAATTATTGTAGAATCTCCTAGAAGAAGTTGAACAGTCAAAGTGGTTAGTCATGGGTTAAAGTGTTTGCAACAAGAAAACAATTAAAAATAAATTAGTTGCAACTAGAATTGGAGAGTTTACTATTTGTGGCTAATGTGGTTAAGTGGACAAAGTGGTTAAGTGGACAAAGTGGCTAAGTGGAAAAATTTGGTTAAGTGGAAAAAGTGGCTATGTGGACAAATTGGTTAAGTGGACAAAGTGGCTAAGTGGACAAAGTTGGTTAAGTGGAAAAAGTGACTAAGTGGACAAAGTGGTTAAGTGGATACTTCTAGAGGAAGCTACTTGGGGAGTAAATAAGAGAGAAAGGGTCTCCCATTAGTATCCATTGAGAATAATGAATATCTAAAAGTTCTTGAGGTAACCAAAGGAGATATAAGGAGAATTTTAGAGGGAAGGTGAAGTAAAGAAGGCTGAAATTCAAGGGAGGATAAAGTCTTTTGATGATGCTTTCTAAGGTATGTTATTTACAGGTCATCTCATCATTTTCGCAATAATTTTTTTTCTACAATGATTCAGACAATGAAATATGGAGGAAATTGAGAAAACATATCCAAGTAACTGTGATAAACATTTCACGTTGTGGGTCCTTGTATTTTGGGAGTTACAGAAACTATTCCATGCGAAGCATGATCTACAAGTTCTCTCTCTAGAATAATCCAGAATTTAGCAAGGTATGTCATTTTTTCTATAACTCCTTTTCTGGGAGGTTCCAATTAATGAAGCCTGGAGGAAATGTAGACAAGACACTAAAGAACATTGTGTACTATTTTAATATCTTTTTTCATTACAGGTACATAGTTATGATTATTGCAAGTTAGGGTTTTTGACTAATCCAAAATTAGTCATGTGAGACTAACGTAAAGTTTGATGAAAATGCTAGTCTCTTGTTGTTAAAGTTATGAAAGGTTTGCAGGTATGTGATCATATACACTAGGTCAATTACAGAGTTACAAATCAGATTAGGATGATGAAATTGATGAGGGATTTTGCTTGAGGTATGTTACAGATAGAGGTTGTATAACAATGAGGTTGTGGCACATGGTTTGATGCAATGGTTTATGGTATTGAGTTTGTGGATAGAGTGATGAATTGTTAGATAGTGTTTGATGGTTATATTAGTGTATGTCTTTGGTATATGGTTGAGGTACATGTTGGGTACATGGTTGAGACAAGTAGTTGATGAGTTGGCACATACATGAGGTGTATAGTTGATGATATTGGTACATATTGATGAGTCATAGTTTATGTGTATTTAATGCATGATTGGTACATATTTGGTGCATGGTTGATGCACTTGTTGATGGTACAGGTTGAGATATAAGTTGATGCATAGTTGATGCATGGTGCAGGTTATTGGTACAGGTTGTTTGGTGCAGGTTGATTGGTACAGGTTGACAATGACAGGTTGATAGTGGGAGTGGTTGATTAAGTGACGATGACATATTTTCTACATTTTACACTTATATTTCAGGGTGGTTGGATGGGGTAGGGATAGGTGGTTGTAGACAACTTTCATTTGTAGCTGGAGAACATAGGGGGTTGTAGCCTCCTTCTAGTTGTAGCAGGAGAATTGGGGAGTTGGAGCTTCCCTCATGTTGTAGCATGAAAATAGGGGGTCAAAGCCTCCTTCCAGTTGTAGCTGATAATTGGAAGTTGGTTCTTCTTTGAATGTAATTATTGACACATAAGAAAATCATTCTATGGTTTTCTCCCACATTGGGTTTCCACGTAAATATTGGTGTATTGTGCATTATGTGGATGTGTTTGTTATTGTTTATTATGCACTAATGAATTTTAATGCTTATGATACAATAATATATTGATGATGAACAGATGAACATGGTTTAATAAGTAAAATAATATAATTTTTGGTTTAAAGGAATAATAGTTGGTATAATTTCTCATTACTGATTCACCCACCCCCCACCCTAGTAATCCAACACCTCAAATATGCAAACTTGTAAGATTCGCCATGAGTTCAATTTTCCATTTATAATTATGAAAATTGGACCTTAGATATTAGGATATATTCTCCTTCTACTTTAAAAAGTGGAATTCAATTTGGACCTACCAAGATTTGGAAATAACCATTTTATCTCGAACATGTGTTTGGGACTAGCTTGTGGATTAGTCAAAAACCATAATTTCCAACAAGTATAAATTTGTACATGTAATGAATCAGGATATGAAACTTCTACCAAATATTATTCAATATATTATATGAAATTACTCCAAGTTTCACTCCTTTACTCATCCCTTAAAAACATTTATAGCAAAAATGGAAAGATGACTCATTTTGAAGAAGAAAACCCTAGTTTTAAAAAATCAACTTCCAATGAGTATAACTCCAAACTTGTAATGATTCAATACCTAAAATTCGTACCAAATATTCTTTGCTATATCATTTGAAACAACTCCAAGTTTTGATATTTGAATATTTCTAGAAAAAATGTTATATCGAAAATTCCAAGATGACTTTCAAAGAAAACCCTAGAACAAATCATCACAAGACTTCATCTTCCCTTGGAATTTTGTCCTTCTTCACTTCATCTTCCCTTGGAATTTTTCTCCTCTTCCTTGGCTAGGTTGAATTGGTGTGTTCAAAATTCTAAATGAGGCTCCTCTTATTTATTTGATTCTTCTCCACATGAGGGGATGCGACTAAGGGTCCTAACTTTTGGGTCACACCTCTTCCTTAAGTGATCCAGGATCTTTTCATCGTGACTTATAAAGAATTTCATTAAATGAGCATAAATTAAAGTGCACCATTAAAGAAGGGAAAAATAAAAAATGAAGAGACATAAGCATCAGATCTGAACACAAAAACTTGATAATATATTTCGTCCCTGGTAGACAATGTCTCCGAGTCCTACTCTCAAATGGGTAGTCTCTTTCACTAACTCAACAAATGAATTTGGAAAATACATAAAAATACCACATTCTGAAATCAAGCTATAGAAATAATGCTCAAATCATAAAAAAAACATCACCATTGAATTCGTGGCATCGAGTTACCCAAAAATGACTGTCTACGTGCCTCGATCCGACTCTGCCACTCCCATGCCCAAGAAGAATTTTGTCTCAATTTACGTGCCCTCTACAACCTGCAATCATGCTAGTCCTTTTCCTCGTAATATATCCCCACAATCATACGGTCACGCCTCCCCCTTGTGGTTGGACAAAACTTGACTTGAATAGCAAAGAAGTGGGAATATTTTCCAATGGGCTCCGTTGGTGAGTTGGTTGTTGGTACTATTATTAAAACGTTAATGTTGGGGGAGGTCCCGAGGTCAAACCTGCGGGCCTCCCTTTTGGGACATTGGTTATAACCCCTACTAAGTTTGGATATCAGCTTCTAATTTTGGCATATATACAAGATATGTCAGACCTCCTCCATATTTGGTGGGGTCCTGCCTTATATATATTTTTTATTTTTCGGTAACGAGCCCTCCTTAGGCGTTTCGGGGGTGCCACGTGTTGCCCACTAATTGGGCCACATGTTGCCCACTGATTGGTACACCTATTCAATGTTGTCAATCCCAATCAATCCGTACATGACACGTGGTGATTTCTAGGTGGTGCCACATGGCATCGCTTGGGGGTACCATGTGGCACTTTTCTATTGGTCCACATGGACCCCTGAAAAATAGCAAAGAAGTGGGAATATTTTCCAATGGGCTCATGGTGAGTTGGTTGTTAAAAATTATTATTAAACGGGCATAGGGGAGGTCCCAGGGTCAAACTCGTGGGCCTCCCTTTTGGGACATTGGTTATAACCCCTACTAAGTTTGGATATCAGCTTCTAATTTTGGCATATATACAAGATATGTCAGACTCTCTCCCATATTTGGTGGGGT
Organism: Picea sitchensis; assembly: GCA_010110895.2. NCBI lineage: Eukaryota > Viridiplantae > Streptophyta > Pinopsida > Pinales > Pinaceae > Picea > Picea sitchensis. The sequence continues at coordinate 11,796 of SNQJ01S0179750.1, read as the reverse complement.
CTCGCTTTATATATTTTTATTTTTTCGGTAACGAGTCTCTCCCTGGCGTGCTTGGGTGCTACTGTTGCTCCACTAATTGGGCTGTTGCCGCCCAACGGATTGGCGCCGTTCCATTCAATGCCGTCAACTCAAATCAACCGCATGACACGTGGTGATTTCTGTGCGGTGCCAATATTGTTACCGCTTTGGGGTACCATGCAATTTTCTGGTCATCCATGACCGAAAAGCCCATTAGTGGGCGACATGTGACATAATTTGCGCTACCTTACATGGCACATGCCAGTTAGCATCCATCATGCTGACATCATCCTACCATGTCAATTGTTGACGTCAACGCCACCCTGCACGCATACAATGACGGGCCCATGTTGATTCCTTTGACCCGCTTTACCACAACTTTGACCGTAATATCTTCCAAATCATAATCCCCATTGGATTTATTTCATTTGGTGCCATAATAGAAACCCTTGGCAACGGATATTCACGCATCATATAATTTTCACTGAGTATTGGGAACTTTGAATTTTTCCTTTTCTCTACCTACCCAAGCCATTCCGGCATTTTTGAGCTTCCTCTCGTGAGTTTTAGGATTTGTTATTTTCTTCTTGATGTTTTTTGATCATGCCTTCCCACTGAGATATTTTGGACCACCAAAAGATTTCATCATCACTGTGTAAGTGAGGGAAGAGTCCCCTCACTTGTCCTTCTCAATCCAATTTGCTCTTTCTTGGATGTGTGCCTTTTAAGTTTACTCGAAGATAATCAACATCACCCCTACTTGAAGTCCTCTCGCCCTCCTATCTAGATGATATCTCATGTATTCACTAAATTACTTCCGTGAAACTCATCAACCTGGGATGGTATTGAAACTTCTCATCTTGATCCATGATCATGGGGTAGTGGCTCAAAAAGTTTCAAGCTCTCAACGTTCAAGAATCGAGTAAATCTGCATGTAAGTTGGAAGATCCAAATGAAAAGCATTGGTACCACTTTTTCCAAGATAGTGAAGGGTCCATAATGTATGGGATTCCATTTCTTTCCTTCACCCTTCAATCTCTCCTTGTCGATGTGAATCCATACCCGGTCTCCAAACTCGTGAACCGGGATGATCAACCTTGTGCTTTGTCATGTCAGTTTATATAGGCCCCATTCTTTCTCCAACTATTCTCTGACCGTCTGATGTATCCGCCATAACCATGGATGAACTTATGGGCTCTATCTCTATGTTCATTCTACATTTACATTATCATCTCTCCCACAGACATCAAGTCCAAGGAACCTTTGGTAGGCACCCAAAACATGTCCCAAAAAGGTGAACTCTAAGTGGATGAATGTAAACCTTGGTTGTATGCATGTTGTACATGGGCTATATATTCATCCCATAACTTAGGAAACTCCAAAAGTCTCTCAAAGAAAAAATAGTACTGTTCTCGGTTTACCACCTCTGTCTGTTCGTTGGTCCATGGATGGAAAGCAGTGCTCCTCTACAATTTAGTGTCCATAATTCTCCACAAGCCAGTCTAAAAACTCTCCAAGGAATTGAGTGTCTAGATCCCAGATGATAGATGTGGGCAATCCAAAGTGAAACCAAAAATGATGAAATAAGACACATCGGCCCCGACCGTGAGTGACATGTTTTCACATGGCACAGATACACATTTTTTTTGAACCTATCCACTACTACATAAAATTATTCATGACCCATTTTTGACATTGGAACCCCCTACAAAATCCATGGAGACATCTTCCCATGGATGGGATGGAATAGGAAGTGGTGAGTATAGCCCCAAGCTTATTAGTGGGGTTACAGAATGACATATACACACCCATTTACATATTTAGCTACAATTTCTTTCATTTGAGGCCAGAAAAAAAAACTTTGCAAATGAGCCATAGTTTCTCCTACACCAAAATTCCTAGACAAGAGTATATCATCTTCCTTGTATTACATGACTCATGTATTGTAGGAATACATAGCTTTCCAAGATGGTAGAGCGCTTTTCCTACATAAATACCTCTACCTTTGCACCAAGGGTTAGCTTCGCATTTAATTCTTTAAGATATTCATCGATGGCATATTGTTCTAAATAGATATCATGAGATAAATAATTATTCTTCAAAATAACATAATAAACAATAGGAGGTATAGAAATCATATCAACTATCTTGTTACTTACCTTCTTATACCTGATTACCAAGTGAAATTGTTGTAGAAAACCCATCCACTTAATGCTTCCAGATAGTTACAATTTGGCCTATAATTGAAGATACTGTATGGCTTGTGATATATGTATGATTGTTTCCTTCCTAACAAGTAGTGCTTCCATTTCTTATGCTCGACTAATGCATACACCTATTTATCATATGTAGGATAGTTAACAACAACTTGGTTAAATGTTTCAGAGTGGGAACATATAGGCTTATGATATTACATCAATATTGCACCCATGGCGATCCATCAGTAATTGCCTAGATCTCAAAAGGATATTAAATATTCGACAGTGATAATACTGGTGCGGTACTGATCCTTTTCTTCAAAGTGTCGAAGTATTTTTGTTACTTTCCTTCAATTAAAAAGTGTTTCTCACTTGTTAATGCATGCAAAGGAGTTGTTATAAGGGATAAGTTGGGAATGAATCTCATCCAATACTAGATCAGACGGAGAATTCGAATTGTTAAGACAAGCTTTTGGGCTTGAAAGACAATTTACAATTACATCAATTCTTGCGAAGGTTCAATTTTCAATTGTCCTCCTCCACAATATGACCTAAGTACAAGTGCACCCCACAAATTCACATTTGGACACTCTTACATACAACTTTTCCCTTTAAAAATTATCTAATACTTGCTTTACATGACTCACATGCTCATCCCAAGTCCCACTAAAACAATAATGTCATCTAAATATACAATCACAAAGTCATCTAGAAATGCCCGAATACATCATTCATCACACACATGAAAAGTTGTCGAGCATTATGTGCCCAAATGCATAACAAACCACCAAATAATCCCCGCTTGGTTTTAAAAGGTAAGCCCATGCATCCTATTCTCATGGACTGATTTGGATGATATCCACTGCAGTAAAATACAACTTGAAGAAATATATACAAACATTCTTTAATTGATCACCAAATTACCCATGCAGGAAGAGGGAATGATTTTTCACCGTGATTTTATTTAAATCCGGTAATTGACACACATTCACCATGTGCAATCCTTTCAGCACCATTTTGATCGGATAACCACATGGAGATGAACTGGGCCCGATGACCCCTTTATCCAATAAGCCCCCTGCATTTGGCTTCGATCTATGTCATCTTTACAACTGACATCTTGTACATGGCCACATTAGGAAGAGTAGAATACTATTGAAGATGTATCTCATGTTGATTTCCCCTCTTAGGAGGTGTAATCCATCTGGTTCCTAAAATATCATCATACTTTAGAAACAATATCAAATAATTCTTTCTTATGAGAAGGAACACATCCTTGAAAGCCGCCCAGATGTCCCGAAATATTTCTCTCTAATGACCATGAGTACACATCTCTTATTAGTGTTTTCTATGAGTCTTTTCATTTTCCCTACACTAACAAGTGCTGTATTTGTGCATCATGCTGTGAGCCCTAACACATATTCCACTCCCTTTAGTAAGGTGCTATTTGTTCTCATGATCTAAAGAAGACTTCTTTATATCATAAAGATAAGGAATTCCCAACACTATGTCACATATATCAAGTGGTACAACATCCAAATCCACTTCATCAATCAATTTTAGCTAATAACATATATGATCCTACATTGTTTGGTGACATTAAGTTTTGATTTATTACATACCCAACCAAGAGGATAAGGATTTGGATGTATTTTAGTTTCACACCCATATCTTTGACAAGTGCTTCAGATATTAAGTTTACTTGGGAACCCGGATCGAATAATGTATTTATCTTAGTATGTTTATGTTCGACAACACAGTATTCCAACGTGAGGATCTAACACCTTTCAGTAACCACTCACATAACCGCATCAAAGATCAACACACAACGATGTTTTCATGTGGTAAACCCCTACTGGGAAACATCCACAAACAACGCTGCCACTTGGAGGCCATTAATGCAAAGAAAAGATTACAGAGATATTTTACAAGTGAGTTTCTCACAAAAGATCATCGCAAATGACCCTCCATGCTCTTTAAATAGATATCATGGAATCAATCAGGTGTTAACTTTTCACCTGACAATGGCCTTTAAGATCGAGGATATTATGAACCGTCGGGTCACTCTAGGTCGGGAACATATTGTGACCATTTGATTGCCTAACTACAAATGCATTACCATGCATACTAAAGAAACACACTTACCTAATGACATATATTAGACCAAGGAGATCTTAATTCAACTCCTAAGTGTCTAAATATCCCAACATCCCCCTAAGAAAACAAATCCTGATAGGATTGAAGGATTTACAATAATGACACAATAGGGATAGCTGAAGGAGGCATTAGAGCCTATCCCCCCAATGACAACTTCCCCAACTCCTGAACATAGATCAAGTTTGAAAACTCTCGCTCAGAAGAGATCTCAGAAAATGTCCAACTTGATCTTCCTCAGAGGGAAAGAGCACCCCAATAACTTGATCATGAATAAGCTTTCCGATGAAGTGCATGTGTAGTCGATGTGTTTTCTACATTGATGTTGAACCGTCTTTGGCGAGCTTGATGGCACTTTTGATTGTCACACCAAAGGCTGGTCTTGACATTGCGCCGGAATCCAAACTCTAAAATGATCTATCAAAGCCACAAGACTTATTGACTTTCAATAACCACTACTCAGTACTATGCTTATGTTGAACAAAGAGAAATATATTATTCTTTCTTACAAACCCAAGTGACAAATCTATAACCAAGGATGGAAACATAACCAACAATAGACTTCCAATCATCAGCGTCACCGGCACAATCTGAATCAGTGAAAACAACCAATAAGGGAGTCCCCCGAATCAGAATATCCTAAACTGGAATAAGACCACTTAATATATGGTATCCTTTTAGCTGCCTAATGCCTTTATGGTGTTTGTATATACCGTGCAACAAGACCAACAACAAAGGGAAAGATCGATTCGCATGAGTCATATGAGGCTACCTAACTAACTGACGATATTGTGGTGGCATCAACTTCAGAAGTACAAGTGGCAGAAATCTTGACTCTTATCGGAAGGGAGAAGGGTTGGTTTACAATCATCCATGTGAAAGTTACAAAGAAGGTCACAAAGTTTAGACTTGGAAAGAAAAATTCCTTTCATTAGTTTGCAAAACTGAGGCCAAGGAATAGTGCAAAAAGCCTAAGTCCATTATTTCAAATTTCTTCTTAAGGTCATATTACATGGTTTAAAAAGTTTGAGTCACTACCAAGAAGGATAAGGTCATCAACATAAAGGACAAGGACTTATGATATGGCTTCCTACTTTCTTGGCAGAGACATTAGGATCGGAATGGAATCTAGAGAATCCGGCAATAAGAAAGCTATCCATTTTGGCATACCAAGTTCTGTGAGCTTGCTTTTTGAGACCATAAAGAGATTTCTATATACAAACAAGCTAGGAGTCATTCGACATAACCGAGGTTGTTCCATGTAGATTTCTTCTTTCAAATCACCATGCAAGAAGGCGCATTTAACATCCATCCGATGGACTCCATTTATGTGAGGCGGAAAGGAAAAGAACAGCGATGGAATTCATTTTGGCTATTGTGGGAAAAGGTTTCATTATAGTCAATACTCTTCAACTTGGGAAAATCCTTTGAAAAATGACCGAGCCTTGTGTATTTCAACACTACCATCTGATGGATACTTAGTTCGATATACCCATTTTCATCTAACAGTTTTTCTTCCTTTTTGTAAGAGGTATTAGAAGATCCCAAGTATCGCTTTTCCATTAAAGAATGACATTATCTGGTTCAATATCCCAATTGAGGACTCTGAAGCTTCTTCAAATGTTTCTGGATCATGAGTCTCTGAAATCTGAGCCAAAAGAGAAGAGGCTCATCGGAACTGTGAACGTGTCCAACATTGATTTGAAGGATCAGATAATTAGTTGCTTCTCGTGTTGAATGACCCATCTAGGAAGTGGTGAACCTAGTGTTGGTTCAAAGTTCGTGTGACTTATCCGAGGAATGTCACCGTGCCGAGGTGATTTTCATCCCTCACTTTCATCATCCGGAAGAAGAATCGAATAGGAATAGAAGCTAGGCACAAATGCCAAAGATGGCTCACAGTCCAAAGAAGGCACACCAACAATTAGGCTCACAGCCAAGAGATTTTCATCAAATTTAACATCCTCTAAGAATAATTTCATTACAATGGTCGGGTTGTGCCGATAACCTTGGACATCTTCGCATCAAACTTCAAATACACATCACTTTTAGGTTATAAAGCTTTCGTTTTCTCATCGTGAATGTGAGCCCATGCTGGCATCAGCCAAATACACGGAAGTGACTATACATCCTTGGTTTAATTCTATCCAAGCTCTTCCCAAAGGTTATATTTTTAAGAGCCTCAGGGAGGCGATTGACTGGTGTAATTTGCATCAGCTGATTTCTTCTCAATATCAGACTTAACTTTAGATTGGATCATACAATTAGCCATTTCTTTAATGTGCTGTTCTTTCTCTCAAAGAAATTGACCATTTTGTTGTGGTGTATATGGAATTGGGAAGTAGGTTGTAATTTGGATTCCCTGTGTAGTGCAGGAATTTGTAAAATTATTGTTCACATATTCGGGCCCATTATCTCATATTAACCTTTGAATTTGATGTCCATATTTCTTTTTCATGGCCTTGTAGGCCAAAATCTATCAAAACTTCACTTTTGAGTTTAAGAAGTAAACCAAGTATGTCCGGAAAATTCATCAATGAAAGTTAAGAAATACTTGCACCTTAAAAGAAGGAGAAGAAAGAGGACCACACAAATCACCGTGAACAAGCCGCAAAGGACCCAAGGCGTGCCAAAAGGCACGCTTGTCGTAACCGGCCCCATGATGTTCGGCTGAGAACACAACCGACACACACACTATCTCTCAAGATGAAACAAGAGGAAGACCAAATACCATCTGTTGATTGGCATTAGTTGTTGCGGCCGAGTTTGATAGTTTAGATGACCAAAACCGCCATGCCAAAGTTTTGCTCAAGTCATCGCTATGAGTAACAAAACTGATGGAAAAGTTGATGATCCAAAGTTGTCAAACTTAGCAACCCGGTAATATCATCAACAATTTAGTTGCAAGAACATGATTAAGATCTTTAGATCCTTGATTACAACTTCTTGAGGTGAAAACTCGGTTTGCCTTACCTTCAATTCGAATGAGTGATTTGATATACCGAGAGAAGGTTACAAGAAAGATCTGAACACATAATACATCATTGAAATGACCATTTTGCACTGAATTGTTCAAGATCCTACAACACTAAGAGTCTATCATCACCAACAAATATTTCGCTGGTGTTACATTCATTAGACTTAAAATATGGGTTTATCTCAGCCATAGTGATAAGATGTTCTAATCAATAAGCCACTCATCGTAAGAATAAGTAGTAGTAGAAGGTGTATTGAAGGAAAAAACCGAAGAAGAAAGTGTATGTCCATGAGAAGAAGAAGAAGAATCAATACCGATGTTGTGCTTTCATCACGCTTCTAAGGCTGCCATCTTCTTGAAAACATCCGACTCATCATGACCATCTTTGTTACAAAAGCTGCAATGTTTGTTAAGTATTACTTTTATATTTTTGATCCTTTGTCACCATTAGAGCTGAAGTTGTTTGAGCTGTTTTGGACCTTAGGGGTTGTTTGTTGTTGTAGCGAGGATGTTGCTTCTTGATACTGGGTTTATCTTTCACGGGCAACTAAGGCTTTGTTTGAGGTACCGCAGCTGTTGGATCACTCCAAGTTGTAGAAGCTATCTTCCTCTCTAATCAAAGAAGCACAAAAGGACTCAAGAGGTTCTATATAAGTTTTCCCTAAATCCTCTTTCATGGCATAAAGGTAGTTACAAACACGTATCATGCACTACCTAGCTTAGAAAGAATAAGATATGCACCCATCTTCTCCTCCATTGTTATCTCACATTCTTCACACAGTTCTCGAAAGTGTTTTAAACTTAGATAGATAGTCTCAAGGCAAGAAAAATCACTTGGACTCAAGTTCAATATTTGATTTTCTAATTGTTGTGCTCAATATTGAGTTTACCAAACACGATTCAAGTTTGTCCCAAGTTTCTTTCTGGTCATCAACCTCTAAGGTGGTACCTTAGATCATGAGAGATGGAAATTCCAATTAATCAACACGCTTCATCATTCCTATTATCCCATTTAGCTTTCTTTCCAGCATTAATGGGGGTCAAGCCTGCCTCTACGGTATCCGACAAGCCTTTACTTCTAATAAATCTTCCATATGAGACCTCCATTAGAAGTAGTTGTTGTGGGCATGACAAGTATTATCTTCATATTAAATATGTAGATAATACGTATTTAAAAACTAAAACTAATGATCCAGATGGAAATTTCAAAAGTTGTGCTACTTTTAAAAAGGCACTAAAACGGACTCGATGTGAGAGTTATGCCCTTTTAAAAAGCATAAATGGTAACCAACAAATGGATAGTGTAAGTTACTTTATGAAGTGATCCACTTCTCTTATAAAGAGAAGTGGATCACTTTTACAATGAGGTTACCTTTATACCGTAAAAGCGTACGCAAAATAATCCTGAAATAAAATATGTACTTATGGATTCTACTTTTATACTTCTTGAAGTGAAATGCACTCAATTTTGTATGAACTTTTCTGCGTGCAACAAAGAGAGACTTGAACTCAAGACCCTTACTTAATAAGGCAAGTTTTCTTAACCAATTGATCTAGCAAAACATATTGTAATAAACCAGAAGGAGGATTGGGGGTGTTGTTGTTGTTGTTGTTGTGGAAGATGGCCTGGAGAGCATGCTCCAAAAACTTTTTTTTTAAACAAGAAAAAAATTTCGCTTTCGATGACAACAAGGGTTAGATCTCGGTTAGTTTATCCGGAAGATGCACCTTTTCCTTCATCTATTTATGATTTTCGAGATCGCATAAGGTGTGGGGAAAAGAGAATACAAATATATAAAAGAGTAGTACTCGAAAAAAATACAAAACCCAAATAAAATCAAAACTTTGCACAAAATTTAAAAATGCGTATTCAAAATTTATACCTCCATCGGATCAGAATGGTCAGATTCGGCCAAAACAAAACTTTTTCGAAAGTGAAACAAGATGCTTCCAAATGAAAGCGCAGTTCTGACGTTAATGGAGAGTCCTTTCAGCCCAAAAAAATGTACAAAAATGCCTAAAATGGAGATGAGGTAACTGGCTTTCAATGACTGACTACCAGAGTGGTTCTTCAAACATGCTCTAATACCATGTTCTAAATAACACAGGTATTCCCAACAGAGGACGAACACTCTCAAGAACTACTCACATTAGATCAAAGATCAACACACCGGGATGTTTTCACATGGTAAACTCCCTAATGGGAGATTCATCACCAACGCTTTTTGCCACTTGGAGCAGCTTATTATGCAAAGAAAAGATTACAGAGAGATTTACAAGAGAGTTTCTCACAATCGTATCATCGGCTAAATGACTCTCCATGATCTCTATTTAGAGATCATGGACCAATCAGTGTTAAGCCATGGATCAATAGCCGCTAAGATCGAGGAGGAGTGAATGGCCGGATCACTCAGGCAGTCGGGAACATATCGTGACCGTCGGATTTCCTAACTACAAATGCATACTAATGCATACTAAAGAAACACACTTTTACCTAACGACATATTAGACCAAGTAGATCTTAACTAACTCCTAAGTGTCTAAATATCCTAACAGTTTAGATACAACTCTTATATGAAATAACTCATTCCTCTTTCATTCATCAACATGAGATTTATCATTGGAACTTAAAATAGCACGAAGAGAATATTTACCTTGTACTCCAACCACTGTTATTTTTCCCTCATATCCTAAATCAGAACCAAGATCTTGTTGCACTGTAGCAATGGTCTTTGTCTTCCCCTTTCCACCAAATTGTTTCGGTTTCTTTTCTGGATGCAGTTTCCAACAATGTTCTTTAGCGTGACTGCTCTTCTTGCAATGAGTGCAAGATGCTTTTCCTCCTTCTCTCGTCACTATAGCGGTCTTCTTGTCCTTTCTTTTAAACTTCTTAAAAGTCTTTTGTGGGAAATTGGAAGGTTTTTTTGTGGGATCTTCTTGAACATGTTTCCCCCTATTCTCAAGGTGAGTGGCTTGCACACAAACTTTGTCAAGACTAGTGGGGTTAAATAAGAGAAAAGTATTTCGAATATAACTGTGAAGTGCGCCAATATACTTCATTAAAGTTTCATAAGAATCCAAAGGAATGTTCAATGCAAGAGCTTGCTTCCTAAATTCTTCTGTGAAACTTTGTACATTTTTTCCTTTACTTTGCCTTAAATTTTTCCATTCCATCATTGCTTTATGTAAATACCCTAATGGATACAATTGCTTCCTTATCACTGATTTAAATTCTGACCATGAGGAAACAAGCTTACCACACTTACTTCTGTCCTGAAGCTTTCTCTCCTGCCATACAAGAGCGGTGCCTTCCAACTGAAGAGAAGCCAATTGTAATTTAACCTTATCTTCATCAATATGATGGACACGACAATACACTTCAACCTGTCAGATCCAATTATCTAGATTTTCAGGATTAGCATCTCCATTAAACATAGGTAAAACAAATTTTACATCAATATTTAATAATGGTTTCTTAAAAGAGGCTTAATGGCTAGAATGATGAGAATGATGAGAATCCTCAGAGGAAGAATAACTAGAAATCGAAGGTGAATACAGAGGCTCAGAAGGATCTCCTCCAGTCCCTTAGTTTACCGAAGCATCATCATCTACATGTGCTTCATTTTTCTTCCCTTTATTCTTCATCCTCTTCTCGTAATCTTCATACATTCGTTCGACCATTTCTGACATGCGATACAATACCATGTGAAATTTTTTCTCTTGCTCATCATGCTTGTCCTCTTCTACCATTTTCTTCCTTATCAATACATGACCAACTTCGGGATTGAACTCCCTAAGAGTTCCTTCACCCTACTTATGATTGGCCCTAGTAAGAATTCACACTCAACAATTCAAGTAAAAAATGACTTCTCTAATACCAACATGATCCGGGATATTTTCATCGTGACTTATAAAGAATTGCATTAAATGAGCATAAATTAAAGTGCACCATTAAAGAAGGGAAAAATAAAAAAATGAAGAGACATAAGCATCAGATCTGAACACAAAAACTTGATAACGGATTTCGTCCCTGATGGACTATGTCTCCGAGTCCTGCTCTCAAATGGGTAGGATTTTTAATTTACTCAACAAAAGAATTTGGAAAATACATAAAAATACCACATTCTGAAATCAAGTTGTAGAAATAATGCTCAAATCAGAAAATAGACATCACCATTGAATTCGTGGCATTGAATTACCCAAGAATGATTGTCTCCATGCCTCGATCTAACTATGGAACTCCCAGGCCCAAGAATAATTATGTCTTGGTTTCCATGCCCTCTACAACTTGTAATCATAACAGTTCTTTGCCTCGTAATCCATGCCTACATTCGTACGTTCACACCTCCCCCTTCTGGTTGGGTAGAACCCAACTTAAATAGCAAAGCGGTGGATGGATTTACCAATGGGCTCCATTGGTAAGTTGGTTGTTGGTACTATTATTAAAAC
>SNQJ01S0179749.1:0-19491 GCA_010110895.2 Picea sitchensis | reverse complement strand
TCAAAGTGCTCAGAATCACTTCAAACCGGACGAGAGCGTAGGCCGCATCATTGTGAACCCAATGCAACTCGTTTCATCTCAAACGGACGTCGGGAGCGAGAGATATATAGCGATCTGTTCGTCAAGTCAAACAAGCAAAAATTTTGATGCTGACTGTACAGTCCGTACAGTCCGGACAGGCTGACGTGGCAGGACCATACCGACCGTACGGATGACATGGAAACATTTGGTTGGATGGAAGTAGTTGAATTAGGATGTGACACGTGTCCTTTGGTGGCAAATGGTATGAGAACACGTGGCCCAATTTGTGGGCGCCACGTGTCACTCATTGTTTGGGTAGTGACATTTATTATTGTTTGTAATAAATAATACAAACTCCAATCACCAATCGAGCTACCGCTCATACCTTAGTATATATGTGTTTTGAATTGTATTTAAATTTGCTTGTTGGTATAGTTTGGGCCGCGACCGGGCCGGGCCTAGCCCAGCCCTTGGTCGCGCGCTTTCCATATATATGTGACCACGGGTCTATCCATTGGTGCGCATGCGTATTTTATTATGGTTTCAATGGTTGTAATATGGTTCCAACAATTGTATTATGGTTCCAACGGTTATATGGATGGAGCCCCATTTGTTTTAGCGCGCGATTCTATGACCCATACGCCCAGGTGCCTAGGCGGTTAGGGGTTGGCGCACCCTTAATCATCCTACGGTTTGCACCATTGCGCGGTTGCGTACGGGGCTGGGTTTTCACTTTTTAAATTGCATGTGAGCCATGTTCAAACAACAAAGGGTGCAATTTGTAGATGCAGAGACAACAAGCTTGAAGAGGGAGACTTCCAGGAGGCCTAAGTTCTTCATTTTTCGACCGATTGAGGTGTCAAAAGAGCCCAGACAGGGGTTTTGGAACGCTCTGAAGCCATTGGAGTAATTGGTTTGTCAGTTTGAGCATTGTAAGACATGTTTTTGAGAACTTTTTGAGAAATTAATAATAATGATCCATTGGAAGCTGGACCAGGAGATATAGCCCAAGAGAGGGGTGAACTCCTTTATCAATTTTTGTGCTTATGTGTTTATGTTCATTGATTATGATATTGTCTATGTGTAATTCGCATAAGTAATCTTTAATCTATGTGTTGCAAACTGATCCATTTGCTTTAAACACATAACAATTACACTTGCAATAATTTTCAAGTTTTTCAAGTCTTCTTCAATTTTAGATCAATGGAAAACACCAAACCAGAGTTTGGTCAAATCATATGTAATGTCATACAAAGAGAAATAGTATTCCATTTGAGTTACCCAATCAGTGGGATCCAAGCCATCAAATTTTTTCACATCCACGCGCAGAAGGCATAGGTCACGTTGAAAGTGATGGGTATGAAAAGTAAGGGAACTGGAGGAAGTTTCACCTTCGGGGTGAAAAGGTGGGTAAGAGGAGGTAAGGTCTCCAGTGATATGCATCTTGGCGTATATCTAATTAGCGAAGGATTCAAGCTGGGTAGAGGTCATTTTTTAGGGTTTCCATTTTTTCGTCTATGGTGGAATGCATTTTGTTATTGATTGTGGTAATATTGACACTTAGCTTCTACACTTCCTTCTAGGCCTCTACAAAATCAGAGGACAAGGTATTGAGGTGGGATTCAAGGTCTTGGCTACGAGTCTGGGCCATGATGAAGGGGAGAACTGGAAAGAGGTGGGTGGGACCACACAAAAAATGGGTTATGGGTGAAGGGTATCATGACGACCAGGGTGACAAGGGGAATCAAATGGGGTAGGTCCCAAATAAGGGGGTCAGGTCCATGAACTGTTTTTTGTTGAAAAATGATATGTTTGAATGAGATCAAGGTGAAGAGAGGAATCCAATTGGATAGGGCTCGAATAATGGTGCAGGCAGGATTTGAAGAATACTACAGTGTTGAAAGGACCAAATTATTAGCAGGAAAAGATGTGTAGTAATTTCACAACTAGAATGCATGAGGGAAAGTTGCATGGCAATAGATATTGTATGTTTTGTTTCTATTTTTGTCCTAAGGGTAAGGGTATTCAGGGTTTTTACAAATAAGGGTTTTCCCTATGATATATCTCTCTAATATGCGTGCAGTGTCCAACAGTAGTACTCATCCCAATATCTCAAGGCACTAAGGAAGGAAGCTATTCCATACACTTAGCCGTATTACTAGACTACCAAGGTACTAGAGACTATCTTCCTGAGTGTTTTTCTCGGTGGAAATATAATAGTCATGCAATCGATCAGTTTATCTACGTAGGGATTCAGGATATCTAGGTCAATCTGTATATAGGTGTTGTCTGATGCGCTACCACTCGAAGGGGTACCAATCAAGGTTACAAGGGTGGCCAACAATGTGTGCTTAAGTACCACTTGTAGTTCCTATCTGTATCCTTCCTTCATCATGGATTTATGCGTTGAATGTCATATCTTTGTAGCTTTAAGATGTCGGAATACGTCTCTACCCTGAAAAAAAAGTAACCCTAAATTTTATGCCAAGGAAAGTGCTCTAATACCACTTGTAAGGTACTATATATATTATAATAGTTGAGAACATATATATTGAAAAGAATAAGAGAGGAACAACACAATAGATGAAACCACAAAACCAAAATAATATCTTTATTGATATGAAATAGTGTTCACTTGCCTCTTCAAGGGGGAAATCTACAACAAAGAAGCACTCTATTATAATAATTCTCAAGAAAAAACTTATCATGCCCTTGAATCCTATTTATACTAAATATATCTACCAAAAGAACAATCTAGAGGAAGATGTTCTAGAAGCGGAAGCTTCTATTAGGTATTCTTACATTTGACCAATTCTTCCTTATTACTAAGACTTATTAATATTGGCCTTTTATACATGGAAAATATATTATTCTACCTATGTGAGGGGTTAGGGAGGTTAGGTCCCTAACATTTTAGCATAGTTCACGATGTATTTGAAACATATTTCATTCATAAGGACAAAACCAAGAAGAGATACGTTGAAAATACTATTGTGGGATATGGGAATAATTAGTAGATTTTGAACACTACATATCTCATCTTTTAGAGAATTAAATTTCAGCATTGGTGAGATTCATGAAAATGTTATGATTATTTTTTTTTCATTAGGTCATACAAGGAATGAAAGGGTATGGTTTGGACATATTGGTAGAGGAGAAATATATTCTTTTGCAATATTTGCTAAGGAATTTTGTAGAGGATGGATCCTTATTGACTATGAGAAATGGATTCCCATTGTTGAAAGAATCAAGGAAATGTTTGGTGCAAAAACCCTATTGAATAAGTTCCTATATCTCCTCTTCAAGATGATAAAGCCATTGTTGAAAGAGACATCCTAGATTTAAAAGAATATGAGTTCTTGGTTTTTAATTCCACCATTGATGTTGATAGGGAAGCACGTAAACAACAAATGATCACTCTCATCCCTACAACTAAACCTATCTTTACCAAAAAAAATGTATGTAAATTAGATTGAATGGAGAATTCAAGTGGGGATGGAAACCATGAAGAGAAGGGTACAAATTTTAAGCCCTTGGGAGATGAAAATTATTCTACTTTGCATACAGATCAAAACACTCTGAGTACAAAAAATGAAGGATTTGTACCGTTGTCATATGAAGATACTATCACTACCCTAAAAGAACATATTTCTACAAAATATCAATTAGATTTCCAAACATTTGATGGAAACTGTGACAAAGCCCTAGATGTTGGAAGATGTAATAAATGCAACTCTAACTCTGGTTACACTGAAAATTCTAAGCACACCAAAGTGAACATGGATGGCATGGATGGCATGGAATTCAAGGAAAACGATGATTGGTCATGTTTTTATGTGTAATTCAAAATAATATCCATCAAATGGAAACACTGATAATGATTGCTCTATTCTCCTTGGGGTTGAGGTCAAAAAAATTGGAAAGTTATTTTGAGGTAGGAGAAATATGTGTTGACCTCCCTCATTCTCTAAGTGAATAAACCATTAACTTACAACAAAACAATTAAATATATTACATCATATGTTTTGATGGTCCCCTTATTTTTTATGACCATTATGATACTTATGATAATTATGATAAAGAAAAACACAGGGCCAATCTGGTTGCAAGTTTATTCTCTCAGTATTATCTATCACAAACAAATAAGTTTCTCAGTTTTATTGTAGGTGTTTATCATGAAATATAAGGCAAAATTCTGATATAGCAATAGAGGGTATGCACTCACATTCCATGGTCTTTGACTTTTTTGAGGACTCTTGCTCACAGAGCGATCTAAATGCTAGTGTTATTCCTTTTCTATCTAGGATAATTCCTTTGGAAGGGGATATCATTGATGGGGAGTAAACTATGGGTTCTTATAGTGTGTCTATGCTTGAGCTTCTTGGTAAAACATGTTTCCAAATGGGCACAAACAACCCTCAAAACTTTCCCATCCTTATTCACTTGACATTGCATATGAGGAAAAGGGAATTGATGGCCCCAATATTAAATTGTTGGAGGAAAGTTTTATATTTCATCCTCCAACCCTTGAAATATTCACAATTGTAATTTATTTTAGTGGAACCCTCACACCTACAAACAACAAATTGAAGGAAAGATTAAATTGGTTTGTCTTTGTGTCTATGGAAGCAGGTGGTGATACTATAGACTCAATGGTTGTTTTCAATATGAAACCATTGAAAGAGATACCAAAATCTATTTTTTATTGCTTCTATAAATCCACAAGTTCAACCTATGGAAGTCCACTACTCACTAAGCCATTTCTTAAATTCGATCTTGAGAATTCATGTGTGGAAATTGTACAAAAAATCAATTCCACATTGAATTGTTGTGTTGATTATTTCAAGAGGCAGGTGCTAACTTGTTTTGTGAAATTCATGTAGGGTCATTTTCATACAATCCTAGATGATACTAACAAGCAATCATTACTCAAGTATCCTAGTGTAAAAGTAGTTTAGCCATCCCAAATTTCAACCCTTGACATATTGGATGCTCTTTTTGTGAACATGGCTAGTGAAATTCATGTGCTTGAAATAAACTCAAATGGCGATCTAGAAACACAAGGAGGTATCTCTATTGTGCATATCACTCAGGTAATTATCGATTGTGTGAGACATTTGAATGAGCCATCTCGAAGTGTGATTTATTAGAAAATTCCCCTTGCACTTTCAACAAGGGTAGAAGTAGTTGATACTATTAGAGTATGTGTGGCCACGAGAAGAGGTAATCTGTTCTATTTGGAAATTAGGGAAGGGTCGACTAAGGGTGCAGAACATTTTTCATTTAATCTTTATGAAACTTACCTTTATGTAAATAACAGTGTGTACAATTATATACAAAGAAAAGTGTTATAATTCTAGATACAAGTCTTAACAAAAAACCTTGTCTCTAGGACAACATATGGTATTGGAATGTATCTATCACTTACATGCCTTAGTGCAGAACTTCCACAAATATTGGAACAAATAACATGGTTGGTGGCCCATCAATGGTTATTATGTCCTATGGAATGGGTATTCCCTTAAGGACAAAAGTGTAGAGTATGACCCCCTGTGAAAAATTTCCATCTATCCAATACAACCCTCAAGTCAAATGAGTTAGTAGTCGGAGTGTAAATAGAAGTATATACTCTCATGTGATAATAAAGGAGGAGTTTTTGAGAAAGAGGATATTGTATGGTTTGACAAAGTCTACAAAAACCCTCTTTAGGGGAGGATAGACAAATCCTATAGTATATCATGTCCATTGTTGCATCCACTTAATGACATCTTTCATCTACATGTTCCCAAGTTCATTTTCATAATATAAATTTTATTAATATCCAAAAAATGACTAGAAAAGTAGATCAACGACACTCCTAAGTACACTTGGAAGTTCTTAATAAGAGAAAAGCTACCTTAGTAAAAAGAAACAATGACTAAAGTTTTGTCAAAAGGGCCATAAAAACTTTGTAATATCTCATTCATGTGTGGGACAACACCACAAACATAACAACATTTTTTTACAAAAAGTTTACTTAAACAAATATAGAGGTCCTATCCTATGTCTAAAATTACATACCTTCGAAATAAAACTATTTTACAAAAGTTTAGAAATAAAAAATAGAAGGCCACATTTCAAGAAGGATAGTAAAAGTCATTTGCAAATTTTGTGGTTTGAAATGGAGTGGTCGTTACATAATGGTTAATGCTACTCAACCTATGATTCAAGTAATATTGTCATTTATTCTTATAGGTATTTTGAAAGAAGCCATTTGAAATAATGTGTAGTTGGCTAAAATACGTTTGAGTTGGAAGAGGCTCGGAAGATGGCATCATCGATGAGTTGTATATAAAATTAGTTGTATTTGTTAACCATAAAAAAATGTAGATGTAGCATTAAAAACATAAATTATCTTTGATATTCAGATTTCAATGCAAAAATAAAATAATGAACCTCGTTCTTCAAGAAACGTCGTGCAGTTGGTTTCCAACTCACATCTGGTTGGAATTTGTTAGTTCTTCCTTTCTCCTAATTATGGAAATCCATTTTATAGTAAAAAAAAAATTGCAATTCCAAAACTCTTTGAAATTTTCACAATTCCGATTCTCTCCAAAAAACCTAACCATGGAGTTCATTATCACACCAAGAATTAGTTTCTTCTACTCCCTCCTTTCTCACTTCTTGTTGCCAGTAATTAAGTCACTGTCTTCCCTTCTTTCTCGCTGGTTCTTTCCAATAATGGAGTCAACTAATTCCCTTATTTCTCTCTACCTATTTGACAATGAAAATAAAACCCTCCTTGTTGGTTTAATATTTAGCACGCGGATTTGAATGAAAAATTCTTGGAAAAAATGATGGTAATTTATCTATCTCATCCTCCATATCTATCTGCCTTTCTTTCATCAATTTGGCAAGTGGGTTTCTTCTCTAACCCGTCCTCCATCTCCAACCTCCTTTTTTTCATTGATTTGGCAATAAAAAAGGGGAAAAATGCATTTATTTCTCTAACTCGTCCTCATCGATTTGGAAAAAGGGGGGGGGGGAGTATGCTTATTTCTCTAATTCATCCACTATATCTTTTCCTCTGTCTACATCCATGTTTTCTTCATCAATTTGGCAACTATGATGTTTGTCGATCTCTTCTTCTGTCTCTAACCACCTTCTATCCATCGATTTGGCAAGAAAAAAGGGAAAAAATAGGGTTCTTTCTCTAACTCATGTTCCATGTCATCTTATCCTTTGATATTATGGGTTTTTGTTTTCCCAAACCCCTTAGTGTTGGATTACTGAGTAGCGGGGGGGTGTATCAGTAATCAACAATTTATACCACTTATTAATCCTTTAAATCACAATGTATATTCTTTTAACTTATTCAACAATTTTCATCCTTCATCATGAATATATTATTTCATAATAAACATTAACATCCATCAGAGCATAATGAACAATAATAAACACATCCACACAATACATAGTACATCAATATTTACGTGGAAACCCAACGCGGGAGAAAACCATATAATGTTTTTCTTATATGTAAAGAATTACATTCAAGGAAGCAACAACCTCCATTTATTTTTCTCCAACCAAAAAGAGGCTCCAACCCCCCTAGTTTCTTAGTCTCCAACCTGAACGAATCTCCAATTCCCTAATTCTTTGGCTCCAACCAGAAGGACACTCCAACCCCTTGAGATCTCCACTGACAACCAGAAAGTGGCTACAACCACCTAGTTCTCAAGCTCCAACATAAAGAAATCTTCAACTCCTTGGTTCTCCGACACCAACCGAAGGGAGGTTACAACCCCATTTCCTTGTCTCGTCCAACCACCCTAAAATATATATGCCAAATGTAGACAACTTGTCATTGTCACTAAATCAATCACTGCCACTATCACTCTGTCACTTTCAACATGTACCAACACTCGGTCACAAAATGTACTAACCTTATTCAATTATTTCCTTCAGATATGTGACTTGTCTATATTGCAACACACAAATATTCACACCCTTATTAACTACAAATCGTGGATGTCAGCTTCTATCCTCAATGCAACTCACAGACTACCACAAACTCACCTAGTCTTACTATCGCTATCTTTGTTTCTGTCAAATTGTAACTGTGAAACCTATCAAGTTAACCTGTACCATAGACCTGTAATAGCATGTACCAAACAACTTGTACCAAAAATATGTAACAATAATATCATCAACCAAACTAGATCTAATCCCCAGGACCAATCACTAAAACAACTCTCAACCATATGCACAATATCACCAGGATGTGCATCAAACAAAACTTCTCATGACAACTTAGTAACTTACAACCATCACTCACACATGCCTCTAAAAAGTATGTATCAATCATAAGAAAGTACAAACCTATAGCACAACAAGTGCATCAAGCATGCATAAGAACACACTCCAAGCTAACCAACAAAGGGCCTCTAGCAATACATCATACCATACATAAACTGAAAACCATAAACCCTTACATCAAACCATGTGTCATAAATTCACTGTTATATAGCCTCAAAAATGTATCACTCATAAGCCAATCACATACCAAGACTACTAAAAAATTCCTCTCACAATGCACTACAAGATATGCCAATAAGACCAAGCTAAATGCACCAGCAATGTGCCTCAACAGATCTTTCTCAAATCATACTTCTACAACAAATACCATACATCCAAGAGGGAATATACCAAACCTCACAAATTCATGCCTCAAGTATGCTCCACAACATCACTAAGTTATAACTTCATAAACAAATAGATGTACCTTTACACTATGTAACTCACCTGATACTTCAAATCTCATACCAACAGACCTGCACTCTCTCCTCATATTCTGCAACCTAGAGCATTATTTTCCTCCTTTCCCTTTCTTCAGATCCACACTTTCCCTTTCTACAACTCGCAAGTATCTGCGCTTTCCTCTACTATGGCCCGCGGATGTTCGCGCTTCTCTGTGCTTGCAACTCATGAATAACCTCTGAAATCTTATATCATTCACTTTCTCTGCAGCTACGAAACTTTCATTCCTTCATACTTTTGCTTCCTTAGACTTATGCTTTCTCGGATTTGTACATGTATACCTGCAAATAACCTTTCACAAAATAGATATTCAAAATGTTCAATAGATAGGTAGGTGCTAATAGGAGTTCCTTGTTCTAGTATTTGTACTCTCCAAGCGGTTTCCTTTAGGGGTTATCTTCTAATTGTTTTACCCAACTTCCCTCTTTTAGGGATAACCCACTTTTAACTGCTTTTCCCACTTGCAACCACTTTACCATAAATAGTAAACTCACCACTTCTTGTTGCAACTAACTTTCCTTAATTAGTAAACACATAACTCCTTTACCCTTCTTGTTGTAACCACTTCATTCTTTAATTCATTTCTTTTACAACCACTTTGACTAGGGAATCTTCTTTATGACTTTCTAGAAGCTTTGACTTCTTGTTGACCTTTTAGGGGCTTCTAGATTACTCTAAGGGGTTCTCCAACTTCTTAAGGCCATATCACCCTAACTGTCAGGAACTATGTGACGTACCACATATCATCAACAACAATATGATGTTTACTATCCATCCATGATAGTCTTACTTGCATATTTAATGTTCTTCATGCCTTTATACCTCAACCAAAATCAGGTCCCTTACCCATACCTTTGTGCTACCAGACTTCACTGCCGGACTTCTCCAAGCGTTGGCATCAATCTCTAACTGTTGGAATCAATCTCCAACATCACTATCTAAAGGTTGAAATCAATGACAACTAACTGTCTAAACCAATTGTCCAATACTTAGCAAGTGGGAGTTAAATGATTTAGCTCATCTTGGATTTTAATCCTTCTATTCATTGATTATGAATAGATTTAGCAAGTGGGAGTTAAACAATTGATACACAATTTCTAATTTGTCTTAGTTAGGGAAAATACTATTTTTATACATGAAACAAATGGTTTAAACTAACTTATTTCATTTTAGAGTAAGTCATTTTTGGCTAAATTAGTTTAACTAAAATAATGTAAAGTATTCAGAAAAAAAAAATCACACAAAAAGGAATATTTTTTGTAACTTTAGGATAGAGTTAAAGGTAAATATAATGTTATGAATCATTTAGTTGGGTTAGGGTTAGGGTTTTTTCATGCCTCAACTCTCAATTAGAATTAAGTCTTGGATCTTCTAGAATCTTTGCAAAGTTTTGACTCCAAAACACCATTTGATGCTTCAAATAAGCTTTGGAAGTTTATGGACCTTAAATCACCAAAAAAATACCTACCCCTTAAATGGTCCCTACAAACCAATAGATCCATTTTTCCACCTATAAAATAACAAAATAAATCATAAACTATATAGTGACCCATTTAAAATCATTAGATAAGGAAAAAAGTGAATAATAATAAAGTAACAATATTCAACTATGAAAAATGTGAATAGTAAGAAAGTAATAAAATACATATAATAAATAATAGATAGAATACACAATCATACATTTCAATATCTATTTTTAACTTTTAATTGGATTGTGCAACTTGAAAATGTAAAGAAAATCTATGAGCATAACAAAGACCACAATCAATTTTATTGTTAATTTAATGAGAAAAATAAGAAAATGGCACAAATTGTATTTCCATGGCATTGTCATAATTTGTCTGTCACTTGAACTGGAGTAATGGAGGACGTGCCGTCATAGTTCTTTGAAGGAAGTTCCATATAATATGAAACCTATCACCCTAATCAGTAACACCATAGCTTACTGCTGAGTGGTTCACCATCAAGAAATTCAGGGTCATACCACTATTATCATGTCCTTCGAAGTTCTGAGTAAATTTTCAATTGACTCGTCAAATTGATGGTTTGATGAAATTAAGTATACATCAATAAAGACATACAGAATTTAAAATTGCTCATATATGAGGGCTAAATAAGAAAAAGAATAGCAAATACCAGTCAAATTTAACCTTAATCACTGCTGCTGGTATGTCTGCAACCTTACTGAAAGTCTTTAATAACATCACATCTGTTGTTGGTATAGATAGGATTGATGACATACAGAATTTAAAATTGCTCATATATGAGGGCTAAATAAGAAAAAGAATAGCAAATACCAGTCAAATTTAACCTTAATCACTGCTGCTGGTATGTCTGCAACCTTACTGAACGTCTTTAATAACATCACATCTGTTGTTGGTATAGATAGGATTGATGATGTACATGGGTTTGATGATAAGAGTCATGCTTAAATATGTTCGGTATGGAATGAAGCAGTTGCGTACAGGGTGGGCTGATGTATCTGCATTAATTGAAGAACCAGTTAAGGTTCGCTGCTTGCGTCCCCATACGAAACCGTGTAAAATGACTAACTTGAGTTACCTGTATACTGATCACTAATGATTTCTATTTCGCTTGTTTATGTTGGGTTATATCAAAATACAAAATATAATATTTTGATTTAATTGAACAACTATTATTTCATTTGTTTCTGTTGGGTTATATTAAAATACAAAATATAATATTTTGATTTAATTGAACAACTAGTTTCGATTTCAGTTTCTTGTCTTGAAGGTAAGTTTATATATATATTAGCACTTCGAAAAGTATTGGTTGAGAAAGTGTGTTTCCGATATAAAATGTTTGTGGTAATCTGTAATTCGTTTGTGGTAATATGAAACGTTTGGCTACACGGCTGAGAACGTCGAAAGGTATCGGCTGAGAACGCGTGCCTCCGATATAAAACGTTTGTGGTAATCTGTAATCCGTTTGTGGTAATATGAAACGTTTGGTTGCACGGTTTAATCCTACTTAATCATTTAAACGTGGCAATTACATATCTTTACAGTAATTTTTTAATGTGATTAGGTAAATGTTAAAAAGTAAACATGTTAACTGATGCCTTGATAAATGCAAGAAAGTTATGAACAATAAATCTTACCCATTGATTTTGGAGGACTACTAAGAATATGCCAGCATGTTCAATGCATAACCATCAGATTAAGGTTTAAGGTTAAATAAGATTAAAAGATCATTAATTGTGCCCATTATCAATAGGTGTACGTCTTTAGAAGTAATAAAATTACTGTTTTTATTTAACTTTAAGGTTAGTCGTATATATACACATCATCTTGAACTCTTGAACGGATTTAACGGATTTAAGCCTTTAAAAATTTACATCTTATATTTTTTCCTGCTAGATGTTTAATTGATAACAAGAAAAAAGATTTAGAGGAATATACTTTCATATCTGTATTTCATTAATATAGTCATGGATGTATAACACCATATTAGTTCTTTACATCACATCATTTCCCCTGATAAGTAGTGTCTCTGAACATAATGACCCTTTTGGAAAGAACACCGTAAGATTTGATTGATACAGCTGTGATAATTAAACGTAGATTTGAACCACGGCAGAAACTTATGGAGAGAGGCGAAGGTACGAGGGGAAATTTCAGTGAACTTACATTTCTAAACTCCTGCAATTCAGTCAATCTTGTGCAGGAAATATATAACAGAACAGCTATGTATCAGATGGTCGCGTCCGATGAGAGAGGCGATTATTTAATGTAATGTACAATAATGGCTTACTAGACGGCAGTAATCTTCTCTCGACGGGCCTGGGGAACTCACTTATTGTCTCTAACACAGGCTTCCAATATCTTCTCCTCATTCTCATTCTTAATCCCCTCACCTCCTCAAGCTCATCTGCATCGTCCACTTGCAGTTTCGGCATAACGATATCCTTCTCCTTCGCTGTTTCTTTGCCGCTATTAATCTCTGCACTCCAGTTATCTCCGCCGTTCATAGTGGACAATTCTCTGTCAGTGGGACAGTGGCACAAGTCTCCCAACACGGGAAGGATTCTGGCGATGCCCCGGGATTTCGAAGACGGCTTGTGAAGAGCCGAGTCAGCTTTAAAGGCGAGGGAAGCAATCTCCGAAGGCGAGAGCGGCGAGTACAGTTTATGCATGGGAAGGAGGAAATAGAGAAACCCCAATTCGAGCTCCTCATCTGCTGAAAGCGCTGAGATTCGCTGCCCCCTTTGCATGGCGGTGGAGTGACAAACGAAATGCTGTGGGTTGTCCAGCATCAGCTCCGCGGCTTTTATCGGCTTCTCAAATTCGTGGACGCAGCCATATAACACTATGACTTTCACTACATTGGAGGGAACTTTGGAAGAAACACAGCAAACGTTATTGCCCATCCCAAATGTATTTGCTATATTAATCTACGGTATTTCAATCCCTGCTGGTTAATGCTTGACGGATTGTAGAAACCTAAAGCCTGGCAAACAATATATAGGCATCGCCTGCAATTAGAGCGAAGAGAGGAGCCAATAACACTACTGACTTCTAGAAGAAAGGGAATATCTATGTCTTTATATTCAACAATCGCGAAGTCGGAGTCCCACGCGGTTATTCTCTGGAGCATGGCTGAGATGAAATTCTGTCAGAACTCCAGCTTAAAAGCCAGTATGGCATTCGCAATCTCGGGTGTCTTGTAAAACGTGTAACTATATATAGACACTGTCATGACTAGCAGATGACTTGGCATCACCTAACCAATTGAAGTGCGATTAATCTCCACTGCACAGTACCTTACTTAACCATTTTAATGTTGTTATCGTTGAGATTTAAAGCAAGACTGGGCATCACCTTGCCAATTTAATAGCGATTAATATCTACTTCGCTGTAATACGTCTAATGGTGTTATTGGTGAGATGTAAACCATCTGATATGAACTTATTTCAAATTCTACGATTTACATTCCACCAACAACAGCGTTAAATANTCATCTGCTGAAAGCGCTGAGATTCGCTGCCCCCTTTGCATGGCGGTGGAGTGACAAACGAAATGCTGTGGGTTGTCCAGCATCAGCTCCGCGGCTTTTATCGGCTTCTCAAATTCGTGGACGCAGCCATATAACACTATGACTTTCACTACATTGGAGGGAACTTTGGAAGAAACACAGCAAACGTTATTGCCCATCCCAAATGTATTTGCTATATTAATCTACGGTATTTCAATCCCTGCTGGTTAATGCTTGACGGATTGTAGAAACCTAAAGCCTGGCAAACAATATATAGGCATCGCCTGCAATTAGAGCGAAGAGAGGAGCCAATAACACTACTGACTTCTAGAAGAAAGGGAATATCTATGTCTTTATATTCAACAATCGCGAAGTCGGAGTCCCACGCGGTTATTCTCTGGAGCATGGCTGAGATGAAATTCTGTCAGAACTCCAGCTTAAAAGCCAGTATGGCATTCGCAATCTCGGGTGTCTTGTAAAACGTGTAACTATATATAGACACTGTCATGACTAGCAGATGACTTGGCATCACCTAACCAATTGAAGTGCGATTAATCTCCACTGCACAGTACCTTACTTAACCATTTTAATGTTGTTATCGTTGAGATTTAAAGCAAGACTGGGCATCACCTTGCCAATTTAATAGCGATTAATATCTACTTCGCTGTAATACGTCTAATGGTGTTATTGGTGAGATGTAAACCATCTGATATGAACTTATTTCAAATTCTACGATTTACATTCCACCAACAACAGCGTTAAATAGGATGTTGATTGCATAATGTTTTGCTGTCATATTTTCAAGCATGAAATTTCCAATGATTGTGATTCGGACAGTTGCGTTGAATTTTATGCCGCTTAAAGATAACGACTGCGGCGCAAGGTAAGACACCGCTACACAATGTTACTAATATTGGAGTGGTACGCTGTCATCGTATTCTGTTAAATTTAATTCTTTTGGGAGTTATCGGAGTTTTATAATACAGTGGGAAAGCGGAGGAAAATTATTTCATTTGAAATAACTTGTTCGTAGATTTTTATTCTTGTTATATGTTCTTGTTTGAATATTTTATTTCATTTGAAATAACTTGTTCGTAGATTTTTATTCTTGTTATATGTTCTTGTTTGAATATTTTGGGTAGTTAATTTGTTTTTTTAAATGTAAAAATTCTTAATAAAGTAGAATTCATATTTATGGTATATAAGAGACTTCCTTGTATACAGGAATTTAATTATTAAGATTTATGGAAATATACATATCTTAATTTTCCTGAATTTGAATCTATATTTTTTCATTAAAAAACACACATTCTTAACCATTAAAAAAACTGACCAAAAATTAAAACTTCTTAACAAATTACTCCAAAATCTTTACTAAAAAAAACTTTTAAAATAATGGGTTGACGTGACTTGTTTTCCTTGAAATATAAGTAACATGTAAGATGTAGCGGCGAAATAGAGCATATAAAGTGGCGATGGAGTATATGTGCAGGGAGAAAGTTAATGCGGCTATCACATAAAAAGACGTCCACATGGGAGGAGGCTGAAATGTTGGTGGTTGAGATAAAGTTTTCGAAGACCATCATAATTTGGGTTGTTGAATGCGCCTAACATATAAAAGGACGTGCACATGGGAGGAAGGTGAAACGTTTTGTGGTTGAGCTATGGTTTTCGAAGAATAGGTAAGTCAAAATTGGAAGGAAGAGGACCGACCATCACAATTTGGTGGTTGAGGTAGTTGTCAACGGACCTAGCAGGGTAGAAGGCAAATCAGTCAGATAAAGAAAGCGTAAGAAATCCTAATAAGAGTGCAAATGTGAGGCCAAGGAGACGAGGGAACTTAATGCTCAATTAAAACTTTTTACAATAGTGAATAGTGTTGTAATATGGAATATTTGGGTTAACAATAACAACTACTTCGAGGAATCTATAGCTAGGATTTCACCTTAGTTGTGTTGTTGGCTTCTTCATCCCTTTAACATGGTAAATTGCAAGCCCTTAGCCACTATCATTGAGTCCACTTCAATCCTCTATCAATTCCTTTATAACTTTTTAAGTTTCTATAATTCCTTTATAACTTTCTAAGTTTTTATAATGGTTGTAGTCACACTTTCAAATGGCTTTCGATGTTTTTTCAACATCATCACTAATCTTTGGGTCCTCCTTCAAACATGTAGCCCACTTCAATCCTTTATCAATTCCCTTATAACTTTCTAAGTTTCTATAATGGTTGTAGTCACACTTTCTAATGGCTTTCGATGTTCTTTCAACATCATCACTAATCTTTGGGTCCTCCTTCAAACATGTAGTGCTAATAGAGAATAAGGTGGAACCCTCCCTTTCTATTTTGTAATATCTCAATTTTGAGTCCCTAGATTAATAATGTATTTTATCGATGTTCCTTCAACATCATCATTAATCCTTGGGTCCTCCTTCAAAGATGTAGTGTTAATAGAGAATAAGGTGGAACCCTCCCTTTATATCTTGTAATACCTCGGTTTTGAGTCCCTATATTAATAATGTATTTTATTTATTTGATGAAAGACCAAAGTGCCTGAACAATTAAAAGGGGTCGGACAAGGACAAGAATTATAGGGGGCTATGATTCCATGATAGACGGAGAAAAGTTGAGGGGCTAAGCCTTTAACTTAAATATTTTATTTTTTTTACCCGCCTTGGAATTTTGGAGAGAAAGAAGGGGTTACATGAGTCTCTTGGGGAGACCACACTATGCTTTTGATATTTAATCCATGTTCTTGATTGTCTTGGGGGTTGGTCATTCATACTTACTCCAATTTTGTTTTTGGAGTTGTTCCTCTCTAATTTCACTCTTTTGCTCATTCTTGGTTATGCATGGGGAAAGGAGAACGAATTGTTGAAGGAGAGTAGTCATGGTTGGTTGGTTGTAATTAATTATTAATTATTCCACGAGGGAATGGATGCCTATGGGCATGAAATAATGGCAGTTGAGAGAGATATTTCCATAGCTGATAATCCTGAGAGTTTCCAACATTGATATTTCTTGACTAGAAGCATTGGAGCCCTAGAAAGAGGTGGACAACCTAATGAACTATGTGGTAGTGAAGGGGGTTCATTCTCTTTGAGTGGTGCAGGCTAAAGGGGAAGATTGTTGGTAACTAGATTTGTTGTGTGTTTGAGAAACCTATGAGAGCTTGATTGTTGATTGGTTTGGGAAGATGAGTGTCAGTTTGAGACTCGTCCTCATGGATTCATAGCCATGGCTAGGGGATGACCTGTTCTTGAGACTTGGAACAACAATGTCTAAGGTTGGGTGGAATGACCTTGGTTTGCAACCAGTGTGTGATAGGTTTTGATAAAGATAAGTGCTCTTTCTCACGGTTGTCTCTTGTTGTATATTAATTTTCGTTGTTTATTAATTATTGACTCTGAAATGTGTATTAATAACGTGCCCACTTGTTGGTTATTGTTGTGCATGACATATTGTTCATTTATTTTACAGTGCAACATGAATCTTTATTAATGCATGTATTGTTATTGTATTTTTTTCATGCTTCATTCTTAATTATTTGGTATCATAATTTCGAATAAGCCCAAGAGGGAAAATTTAAAGGTACTTGGGCAGTGGGTACAAACTCAAATTAGAGCATATAGAGAGAAAAATTTGGGTTTGTTGATCTGGGTCCATTACAAAGTGGTATCATAGCGTCCATTTCAGATCAATATCTAGGGAAATTGTTTTGGTATTTTCTATACTGGGTATGTTACAAATTCATTTTTAGAGTGCCCTTGAAGTGGGCATTTTGAGGTAGTGTGGCTCAACCTAGTGGCTGGGTACATTACAAAGTGGTATTTGAGTTGTTGGTTACAACATCGGGCCTTTGAAGGGGTTTTCTACATAATAGAGTAGAATTTTTGGAAGTAAAATGAAATTAATGGCTTGGGCAGTGTCGAAGGGAAATTTCTGTGGTTTAAGCTTTGCTTTCAACCATGGGGACCGGATCCAATTTCATCATCGATGCCCCTAATATTCAAGTGAGCCCTTCCCTTCGTGATATAAGCATCAAAGTTGAGTATAATTCCCACAAGAAACCAACACATAGCCATCATTGATTGAGCTTCCAAGTGGGTTATCCATTGTTGATCTATGGACTACATAAATCTTTATCCCACATGCATGGGGAAACACTCGATAGAGCAGTTTATAAAAAAAAAATCCACCTTTGGTTACTTGTGCGTTAAGCACGAAAGAGTCTTGGAATCCTACAGAGCCATGTGTGATATAAGATTTTGGCCAAGAGTCCCAATAGCCTAGTGGGTCGGTGCCCTAGAT
This sequence comes from Picea sitchensis, assembly GCA_010110895.2. Lineage (NCBI taxonomy): Eukaryota > Viridiplantae > Streptophyta > Pinopsida > Pinales > Pinaceae > Picea > Picea sitchensis. The sequence continues at coordinate 1,364 of SNQJ01S0179749.1, read as the reverse complement.
ACCAAATATCGAAATATTTAAGTGGTTTCGTGTGTGGGGGAGTTGATAGTCGATGGGTCGATGGGCCCATATCAGACTCCCAAACCTCGAGAAGTTATCCAAGCATATACCCTTGCAAAGTTTCGATAACTAGATGCCTGATAAGGCATGGTTTTGGGGACAAGGTTCCAAGCCTTTTGGATTGCAAGCGAACGAAGCACATGCAGATGATGTTAGGGTGATGTCATGATGAGGAGCTCTATGCAGGTGATGATGTGTCAAGAAAACATCATGCTATGTTTCAAGACTGATGGCAGGTTGATCTTGTGCCACGTGTTTAGGATGCCAACTCAACTATTGGCTATTGGATATCGAGCACTTGGGGATAGACTAGAACAAATTACCCCAGGAGGGGGGGAATATGTCGATGGGCCGATATCAGATATCTGAAGATTGGAGAGAAATGTTGAATGTGGAAGAGATGAGAGCCCAGTGGGTTGATGCCATGTGGACATGAGGTGGATTTGTCCAAAGATGGCTAGAAAACTTCAGAAGGGCATAAAAGTTTTCTCCAAGCTCAGAATTGAGCAAAAAAATAGTCGTTGGAAAGCTCTCGGAGAAAGGAATCTAGTTATGTACCCAAAATATTGTTCTGAGTAGTAGAGATAATAGTCAACTAAGAAGAAGATGACTGGTGACCTTAACAAACCAAAGAAAAATTATATAATTTTTTTTCATAACTGTGTATCAATGTTTATTCTTTTTATCTAATAGAAATTATGTTGCATGCACACTTTCTTGTATAATTAAGGGTATAAACATACTAGTTCAAGATAAGAATGTAGATTTGGAAAATGGGAGAAGGAGATGGAGCCTTCACTCATGAAAGAGAGGCCAAAGGGAAAAATATCAATGTTGGGAATGCATAGACATAATCTAATGGTCACAGGAGCAAAGTGGAACCGTAAACCTTAATAGAGATGGAGATAATCATAAAAATAGAAGTGTGAAGTTACAAAGAAGATAATGAAAATATGATCAAAGAACATAATCAGATAAATTCCCAAATTATGCAAAGCATAAATAAACTATAGAGGCAAGCCAAGAATGGATCAAGCTCAATACATGAGGAAAAATGAAAACATCATGAAAGAAGATATAACCATAGAAGAGTCATACATTTAAGAAGTTCTAACATAACTCATAGACATCACTCACCTCCTTACTTAGTAAGGAAATTTTATATGTCTGAATATTCCATATGCAGTCCAGAAGTATCTCATGTTAATCACCAAAGAAGAAGACATGAATTTGACAGTTTGCAAGGAGAGATGGGGAAGCTTAATCCACCATCCTTTGATGGTGAAAGAGAAAGAGAAGATGGT
>SNQJ01S0179748.1:12978-32470 GCA_010110895.2 Picea sitchensis | reverse complement strand
TGGAGAAGGTGATGAATCGACCGGGGTGGCCGCAAGAGGTAGTGCAACACCCATGGGACACAAAGGTTGGAATCCCAACCAGACACAAAAGGCTTTGTGGTCGGTTGAGCTATGGACGGATCTATTGTAGCTATGTTGAACATAGGGAAGACTCTAATCCCATGTCTAGGAGTGCTTGGAATTGTACATGCACAGGGAATGCATGATCATTCGATTGACGAGCTCAGTTTGGCCATCTATATGGGGTTGGAAGGCAGTGGATTTGGTGAGCTTGGTGTCCATAAGTGACCAGAGGCTTGACTAGAATGTGCTAGGTTCCCGACTATCCCGATCTGAGACAATGGTTTGTTGGATTACAAAATGTACCCAAACTCGTTCAAAGAAGAGCTTCCGAGTGGCCTCCGCTGTCATGCTCTTCTTGTAGGTGGCCAGGATTGCCATCTTGGAAAAACAATCAACAGCAAAAAAGACAGAATCATTTCCCCTCTTGTTGGAGAGAAGGCCTGAAATGTAGTCCACTGAGATGGATTCCCATGGTCTATCAGGAGTAGGTAAGGGGTGTACATGCCCTCTTTCTTAGTGGTCGGTTTCGCAATAGCGCAAGTAGTGCAGGACCTGATATACTTGTTGACATCCTGTCAAATTTTTGGCCAGTAGAAATGTTTCTACATCACTGCCATTGTCTTTTCGATGTCGAAGTGTCTTTCCACCCGACTGTAGTGGGCTTCGAATATCAACTTCGCTCGATCTCTTGATGGAATGAAGAGAGGGCCCAGTTAGCACAATAGCCCATCTTGAGCATAGAAATTAGCAACAACTAAGCTTGCGCCCAACATTTAGTATGTGGTGGTAAAGTCAAGGTGTGTCTCATAGAGGTTGGGCCATCGAGAGGTCTCATGGCCACAAGAGTTTAGCACCGTGGTGAGTGTTTGAACTAGAGGTTCGTTGAGGAAATATACGACTTAGTTGGTACTGTCGATTTTATACTTGATCTTGAGGTGGAACTGTTGCAGGTATGTGGACCACTTCTGATCGCGGTCATTTTGCAATTTTCCTTGAGTCTGCATGAACCGCAATGGTTTATGATCTGTGTGGATGATTTTCTCCTTCCTGAGAATGTAATGTCTACAATGGTGGCATCCCTTCACAATGAAGTACATTTCTTTGTTGTAATTAGGGTACTTATAGACAACATTTGATAGCGTCTCACTATGATAGGCCATGGGGTGGTCATGATGAGTGAAAAATGCATCCACAACATAGTCTGAAGCATCTGTCTCGATATCAAATGGTTGTTGCAGGTTTGTTAATGAATGTACTAGGGTTGAGCACAAGTGTTACTTGAAATCATTGAATGCTTATTGTTTGTATGGGACCCACACAAATTTTTCCTTACCACTACCCCCGGTTAGTTGACTGAGGGCCCATGCAATATGGGAGAATCCCAACATGAACCTGCGATATAAATTGTCAAGGCCTAAGAAGATTCAAATCTCAGTGAGTGTGGTTGGGGCTGGCCATTCATGGATGAACTCAATCTTGGTTGGATCCACATGCACACCTTGTTGATGAATGATGTAGCCTAGTTATTGGACCCTTTCCATGTCGAAGGAGAATTTTTCCAAGTTGGCATATAGCTTGGGCTACTACAGGGTGTGCAGAACCTGTTGAATATGCTACAAGTGTTCCACCCAAGTCTTGTCTAAGATGAGGATGTCATCTAGATACACCACTACAAAAATATTGGTGAAAGGTCACACAATATCATCCATCATTCTCATGAAAATTGTTGGAGCATTTTTCAAATCAAAGGGCATGACCAACCATTCAATACAACCTTATTTTGACTTGAAGGTAGTCTTCATACATATTTTTGTTCTATGGGAACCTGGTGGTGGCCAGACTTTAGATCAATCATACTGAAGTAATTTTCCCCCTTGAGTTGATCAAGAAGATCGCCGATTATGGGAATCGAGTATTGGTTCATGAATCTGATTTTATTTAGGGCCAGGTAATCAATGCAGAGTCCCTAGGTCTTGTATTTCTTTTGCACCAACACAATTTGCCTCCCATAGGGCGATGATCTGCGACAAATTTTCCCCTTGTGGAGAAGTTCTTAGATATACCACTTGATCTCATCATTATCTAACAAAGAGAATAAGTAGATGAGCCCATTGGGTAGTGGTGCATCGGGGTCAGATCGATGGGATGCTTTACCTGAAAATGCACAGGTACCCCGGTAGGTGAGGAGGAGATATATTTGTATTCTGTCATGACCTTATCAACTTGATTCTATTGTGTGGAGAGGTCGTCTATGGAGGCCCTGGATTTGGCTAATATATTTTTTTCACTCTGATAGAGATTCACGAAAAATAAAAACTTCCTGGTCTGACAAATGACCTTCCTGCATTTCTTCACAAAGATCAAGGAAATAACACTAGATGGGATTTCCTCAAGTATCCTATATAATTTCCCATTGAAAGTAATAATAACACTATGAGGCCTAGACTCATATACAACATGACGTTTTCATAAATAAGGTTGGCCCAAAAGAACATTACAAACATCGAGAGGATAAACATCACACAATACCTCATCTTTGAAAAGATTGATTCCATACGATAGGTGACAATGTTGGCTGACATGGAGATCGCTTCCTTGGGGGACCCAACTAATGTTGTAGGGATGTGGGTTCAGTGTTTTTGGTAGGGCTAGTTTCTTGACGAGCTTATCTGAGATGAGGTTCTTATGGCTATCACTATTAACGGGCTAGACCTTGGGGGTAGCAATGATGGAACTAGATTTTGCATCCCATTGATCTGACTTCTACACTGTCAGGTCAAGCATCCCATTGATCTGACCGATAGTGCATTGCAATGCAATGGGCCAATCTATCATCGCTCTCTTCTAGAAAATGAGGATATCAAGCATTATATCCAAGAACTTCTCCTCAAGGGAAACATTTGACCCAGATAATCACCTTCTCCAAGATCAATTGTGCTAGTGCAGAAGACATACGGGACCTGGTGACTATGCATTGATTATCGGGCACTAAATAAAATCACAGTGAGGAACCGGTACTCGATTACCCAAATTGAATATCTCCTTGATCATATTAAGGACGAGAAATACTTCAGTAATATTGATATGAAGTCTGGCTACCAACAGGTCGCAATAAAAAAAACTAATGTATGGAAAATTTCCTTGGATTCAAAAGCAGGTCTTTTTGAATGGTTGTTCATGCCCTTTGGTTTGATAAATGACCCAAAATCTTTCATGCTGATGATGGATGATATCTTGCGGAATTTCACTAATTTGTTTATGGTGGTGTATCTGGATGACATCCTCATCTCCAACAAGACTTGGGAAGAACACTTGCAACATATTCAACATGTTATGTACACTCTTCAACAACAAAAGATATATGCCAACTTGGAAAAATTATCCTTCAACATGGAAAGGTTCCTCTACCTAGGATACATTGTTTATGCACATGGTGTGCATGTTAATCCAACCAAGATCCAAGTCATCTGTGGTTTTCTAGCCCCAACCACGCTCACTGAGCTTCAAATATTCTTAGTCCTTGTCAATTTGTATCATAGGTTCATGTTGGGAGTCTCCTATATTGCATGGGCCCTCAACCAAGTAACCAACGGTGGTGATAAGGAAAAATTTGTGTGGCGCCTGTCCTAACAAAAATCATTCGATGATCTTAAGGAATGCTTGTTCTCAGCCCCAGTGTTTGCATTACCTGACCTGCAACAACCCTTTGAGATCAAGATATATTCTTCAGACTATGTTGTGGGTGCATTCCTCACTTAGCACATCCACACTGTGGCCTCTCATAGTGAGACACTAACAAATGTGTTCCGTAGGTACCCTACTTATGACAAATAAATGTACTACATTGTGCAAGATTTCCGCCAATGGAGAAATTACATTCTCAGGGAGGAGACAGTCATCCCCACTGATCATAAGGCGTTGTAGTTCATGGAGACACAAGGAAAATTGCAGAATGACCACTATGAGAAGTGGTCCACATATTTGTAGAAGTTCCACCTCAACATTAAGTATAAAACATGAAGTACCAATCGAGTTGTTGATTTCCTCTGCTAACCTCTAGTCAGTTTTAGAATCATGTGGCCATGAGACCTCCAGATGGCCCCACCTCTATGAGACATATCCTGAATTTCCCAACACCTACCAGATCTTAGGCACAAACATAGATGTCATTAATTTCCATCTTTAGGATGGGTTCTTGTCCCATCTGGGTCATCTTTTCATTCCATTAAGTGAGCGAGTGAAGTTAATTTGGGAATCCCACTACATTTGGGTGCCAAGACAATTCAACGTGGAAAAGAGAGTGGCATTGTTTCAATGAAATTTCCACTGGATGAAACTTCGATAGGATGTCAACAAGTATATTTGGTCTTGTACTACCTGCACTAGTTCCAAACTGACCACTAAGAAACAAGACGTATATACTCCTCTTCCTACTCCTAATAGTCCTTGGGAATCCATATCAATGGACTACATGTCGATCCTTCCATCCACCAAGCGGGGAAATGACTGATTTTTTGTGATGGTTGATTTCTTTTCCAAGATGGCGATTTTGGTCTCTTGAAAGAAAAACATCATAGTGAAGGCCATAACCAAGTTATTCTTTGAATGAGTGTGGGTACATTTTGGGATCCCATAAACCATTATCTCATATCAGTACACTTGGTTCCTCAACACAATTTGGTTGAGACTCTCATCACTGCTGGACACCAAGCTCACTAGGTCCACTTCCTTCCACCCCAAGACAGATGGGCAAACTGATATCATCAATCAGATGATCATGTACATCCTACACGTGTACGATTCCAAGCACCCCCACACCTGGGATGAAAGTCTTCCCTATGTTCAACACAACTACAACATATCGATACATATCTCAACTGAGCACAACCCATTTCAGGTGGGGCTGGGATTTCAGCCATTAGGTTGCATGAATGTTGTACTACCCCTTGTGGCCACTTAGGAAGACTCATCAAATGCTCCAACTGGGGTTGACAAAGACACCCGTCTTATTGAGCAAATCCAACACATCTGTCAACAAGTTTAGGATATTTTACATAATTCCAATGCGAAGTACAAGCAACACCATCATCAACACCGAGTGTGACACCATTTTTAGGTGGGCGACAAAGTTTGGTTGCAGTTGCAGAAAGAACACCTTACAGGGCCTCATAAGAAGTTTTGTCCACTCTATTATGGATGCTACTCCATCACCAAGGTTGTGGGTGAAAATTATTCTTAGCTCAATCTTCCCCCCTTCCTTGGATTTCACCCAATTTTCAATGTGGACCTCCTTTGGCCTTTATTTTAAACCATTATTGGATACCTCGAAGATAGAAAAACAATTCACACCAAGATAGCTCAATACTAATTGGATGGAACAAGAAACCATTGATCATATCGTGGACACAGGTCAAGGCCACTTGCCAGCATAGGATCCAATGTTATCGGGTTGTCAAAGAAGGGAAGCTCCTGCACCAAGGAAAGTGGCTCACTTGGGGCCAAATTCATCAGAAATTTCCTCATCTGATGGGGGCACTCAACGCAATGGGTACCATTGATTCCTAAGGGGGGGGGATTAATCCATGAGGATATACATGTCCATCCACCTTTTCCAACTGGCTCAAAGCATTGTTTTGGCCACTTATTATTTTTAGTAGTTTTTCAGTTCCTGAACTTCCTAGGCCATTTTGAGGGCCTAAACGATGTTTTTTCTCGATCGAGCACCGTAAAAATAATCAAAGGATATGATAGATCACCCTAGAGTAAGATCCTTGTAAATACCTTTCCAACGAGATATTGTTCACCCTAAACAGAGATCATATGCAAAATTTATGACCCCGAGAAATTGATGTACTAACTTACCCCAATGGGGCCCACGTGACTTTTAGTGATTCATCTCCTAGTGTTAGGTTTTTAAATGTCTAGGTTTTTGGCCTTCATGTTTATTTTAAAAATGAATTCAGAGCCTCATTATACTCATATTCTTGCAAATGAGAGTATTCGTCACATATCTTCTTAGAGATAAGTTGCCACCATTTTAGCAAGCTTGTTTTGAGTCCACAGTTTACATTTTTCAGTGTATTTCTTATTTAATAGAAGTCAAGTTTTACTGTATCTCTATTGTTGTTCATTGTGTCTCTATGTTAAAATTATATATATGTGGTTTCATTTCATTCCTCTCATAAATCTGGATAAATAATGTATTGTTGATCGACTTGGTACAACTCTCCAATAACATTTTTCTTATGTGACCCCATCTCTATGGCCACTAGAGTCAACAAGATAGACAAAAAAAGTATCCTCCTTGGAAAATTGATGTTATGAGTTGAAACAAAAAATAGACCAGAATGAGTTCTCTATCAAGCAAAACTTGTATTCTATCATTGCGAAGCTTGTGAAACTTGACTTGATCCCATGATACTAGTTGTCCCAAATCATGGCAATGTACACTTAATTCAAGGGTTACGATTATCAGGGCTAGTCACCCAAAAAATAGGGATATAAATAATTGAATCCCATGGGGCCTCACTCTAACCCATTTTTACATGACCCTTTCACTCAACAATGGCATCGAATCCTAAAGTGGAGCTCAACAAATTTGATGGCTTCGACCCCATAGGGTTGGTCCCTAAAATGGAACACTTATTTTTCCCTTCATGGAATCACTTATGGCTTAATGAAATTTCATGTAGGTGTCTTATATTTAGATATTGAATGGTGGAAATGGTGTAAATGGAATAAGAACTCCCCCCAGGGTATATTTCTTGGACAGGATTTGTCATGGACATTTATGAACACTTTGAAATACACACTCATTATTTGGGCAGACTGACCAATGTTAAACAATATAGTATAGTTGAAGAGTGCATCTCATGTTTTGATAAACTTATCATCCTCACCAAAGGGGCATGTTTGATACCTTATGCAAGTAATTATTTATGCTTGTTTTGCGTGAAGATATATGTGCGGACATCTCAATGGCTTATCCTACTACTTGGTTGAAATCCTCTCAAAGAGATAGGAAATCCCAAAAGGTTCAAAATTCCTAAATAAAAACAATAATTTATTCCCCATCCCCATACAAATATTTCTCTTCCTGCCAATCCCTCTATATCCTATCCATCGCTCAAGATCCACAAGTTAACCTATGTTGATATTGCGGAACACCACCTTAAAGGTATTTACTGCAATTATGATGAGAAATGTTTTCCATGGCATAAATGTAAGGATAAAAAACTATTTATGGCCATTTTAGAGGACATTTCGTGTGTTAAAGATGAATCTATACCTTAGGAGCCTCTACCTCAACTGATTGAATATGTTCCTGTCTCTACGCCATAGGATGTGGAACCCTAGATCTCCTTGCATGCCTTGACTAGTATTTTGGCTCCCCAAACCGTCACATTAATTGCATACATAAAACATCACAAATTCATTATCTTAATTAAGAACTTTATCACACGTAACTTCATTCACTAACTAGTAGTTGAAGAAACACACTACTATATCCATTCTACGAACAACTTCTAGATCAGGATTGCTAATGGAGGTTCCATGAAATATGGTCGTTGTTGTGAAATTGTCTAGCATCAAATGGGTGATTATCCCTTGAAAACCCCCATGTTTTCTAATGAAATGGGTTGTTCAAACATTTTTTTGGGTTTCCAATGGTTACATACATTAGGTCTCATCACCATGGATTTCTTTGTGTTATACATGCATTTCCAGTAGGAGCATAATCTCTACACCTTCCAATGTATCACAAGTAGTTATCTAGAGATCACCATCCCAAAACATATTGAAAAAATTCTTAAAAAATGAATTCAAGCATTATCACCCAATTCCATTGAATTCAATCCCTTGAGACATCTTATCAACCCATCCATCATGACAGGTAGTTACTCTTAGCTAGAAAATAATCTATCATTGAGACGGTCAAAGGCCTACCACCCTTTTGAGGCACAGATGAACATTCTATTTCACTCTTACCATGTAGATTTCCATACAATGTACATCCTTATTCCAACCCATTTTCCCAAAAAACTAAAATAAAAGAGATAGTTCAGGAGTTGTTACCCATTGGTGTCATATTCCCTATTAAAATTCCTTATTCACCACTAGCTGTCATGGTCCTAAGAAAATAAGGCACTTGGTGCATGTTTTCTAACATTCAAGATCTTAAAAAAATAATAGTCTGGGATAAGTTCCCCATTATTGTCATTGATGAACTCTTGAATGAGCTCCAAGGAATTCAATTCTTTATCAAACATGATCTCCATTCCGACTATTACCAAATTCACATGAAGGAGGTAGATATTCCCAAAACTATTGTTTTCACTCTTGAAGGACATTACGAGTTATTTGTGATGCCATCTGGGATTTCTTATGATCCAACTCCTTAAAAATGATAACAGGTCAATGAGTACAATCCACTTCAAGGAGGAAACCTACTTTTACAATATATCCAATTTAGAATACATTGTGAAATGTGATAAGATCATGCTAAGACTATGCCTCCTTTGCATATATATAAGAGACAAATGGTAAAATTATAGTGAAACAGTGCAATGACTGGTTCTATCGGACATACAAATATAAGACTCGAAATGTAATAATTCAATATGTAGGTCTTAATAAGGGGATTTATATATAACATGGGGCTTTGTCTAGGAATTGACAACTTTGTAATACAGCTTCCACCTTGGATAGTCTCATGAACGATAATTTCAACCCTTTTTCTATAATTTTGTCCTCATATTTTTTTATGACATAGTGATCTATAGTAAAACATAACATGCCCCGTGTCACTTTGTGTGGATCATGTCTTGCAACTACTTATTGATATTTGACTCTTTCACAAGTGGTCCAAATGTTCCTTTGGTGTCTCTAAAAGGGAATATTAGGGTCATATTGTTAGTCATGATTGTGGATGTGTAAACAAAATTAAAATTGATGGACTGAAGGATTGGAAACATCCATAAAATATTATTTATTTACAATATTTTCTTGGTCGGATTGGTTATTATAGATAGGTTTCTATGTATGGAGGTCATTCCTAGTAAATAAGGCCAATGTAGTAGTGTGAAAGAAATAATTGTAAAAGGGATTACTATAAAATTCTTCCTAATGGAAACTTCCTTATCTAGAATGTTCCTAGGAAGTATAGAGAACCATATAAAGAAGTAGAAGCAATGTAATGATTTCATATGAGTTTTATTGGAAGTGGAGATCTACTTAATTAGAGGTTTCCCTCTTGAAGAAATATAATATTTTATTGTATTATGGTTCTTTATTTTGCAATTGTTGTTTCAATTTGTCATTTTTGTAGTAAATCTAGGTAAAATATATTATTTATGTTATGCACAAAGTCATTGATATAATAAGGTTTTCTAATGTGACCTTGTTTCCTTTCCAAAATAAAAAAATATTTATCTCACTAAAAGTAAGTTTCCCATCATCCATTTATTCTTTTTCTAGACTATATATTATTTTTCTAGACTATAGATTGAATTTAGCTTATGGTTAAAATCAATTTTCAAATACTCATAAAACTAAACATTTTCCACAACGTAAGTTTATTTAGGTCTCCCTTACTCTCCTTGGATCTTTTCTTTGCTCTTGTCTTTTGGTCTTTTACCCTACTGTTAGTCCCCCACTTCTAGCATAATGCTAATATCATAGCCTAACCAGAAACCTTCACTTTACTAATAAACTTAATAAATTCTAGTTAGACTAAGTCCTTATCTCTAGCATTAAAACAAAAGGGTAAAATACTCATTGCCAATAGTCATAACTAAAATACCAATTTTAATAATTCATTAACAATACTACTCCCAATAATATTATTATTAATACTAGGGTTCTTTAGCACTTAACTTAGTAATTCGAGGGTTAATTACCATTATTAATAACCCTTGATTATAATACTAATTATACTAACATAAATTATAGGTCATTATTAAAATTAAAACTAATTAATTTATTTTATTAAATAACTAATTCTAGGGTTTAAACCGACTTCTTAGCCTTCTCCCTCCAAACAAAACTTAATAATTCCAAATTTTTCTTGTATTAAATAACTAAGTTTAGGGTTTAAGCAGACTTCTTAACTGTATCCCTCCAAACAAGATGATATTTATTGCTTCTCTTCTCTACTTTTATTCTTGTCTTTACATCCTCATCTGGATCCGAAATGTGGACAAACAATCACCAATATTGTGGATTATCTAAAAAATTATGAAAACAATCACCACAGAAAAAAATTACATTCAGTGTTTTCTTTTAATTTGATGATAATTATCTTTAAAGTTAGAAATAAATCTTTTAAACTTTTATATTTCTTATAAAAATTAGAGATTCACATTAATAAAACTACAATATCATTCGGGATGAGTATCCTTTTTTACTTAATAAAATTCCAAGGTTTACCATCCACTAAATATGGGGAAATATTAAAAGATTTCTTACTATATTCCCAAAAACAAAAATACAATATCATTAACAAATAAGAGGAAAAAAGATAATAACTATCATTTACATGAATAAGAATAATAACTAATCATAAAAACCTTATGAAAACAATCTTCTAAATCATTAATATAAATGCAAAAATAATAAAGAATAAATACCAATTAATTTTCTTTAACAACCGCTCATTATTCATAAAATGGCCACTAAAGTTTTCCTCAATTTTAATACCTTACCAAACCTTCAAATGATACGATTACATTATACTTTAGTCTATTAAAAAACAGAAAGGCATTCTACCATACACTTTTAGTTTTAAATATTAAACATTAAAGAAATGAATTGATTTTAATATTATCCTTTACAGCATATCATATCTATTATCCTCAACCATATTAATCATGTCTACTGATAGTTATATTTATTGACTTTAACATTAAAATAGTTATCATTTGAATTGAAATGATTAAATTTTAAGAATTATTGATTTTATTTTTATTTTTAATTATATTTTTTAATAAAGTTTTTTATTAAAATGATTAACTTTTTTGAATTGAAATGATTAAATTTTAAGAATTATTGATTTTTATTTTATTTTTAATTATATTTTTTAATAAAAAATTTTATTAAAATGATTAACTTTTTAAAAGTAATTTTATAGTTAATTTTGTATATTATTTAAATATCATATATATATATTAAAATAATCTTAAGACAATTATAAAACAACATTTCAGTTTATTTTATTAATTTATCAAATATAAATCATTATTAATAATCTTATTTTAATTTACTAGTCCATCCACTATAAGTCACTAGTAAATTTTAAATTTTTTAAGCCATAAGTCAAGGTCAACAACAAATCACAAAAACAAATCGTTTATAACAATATATATTCATTATAAGGTCAATATGTCATTTACGGTAGAAATTTGGGTGGAGATGATCATTAATCAAATTTGACGTTTATTTTTTTCCAATTCATAATGTTCCAATATTTTCATTACTTTTAAATTTTAATAAATGTGTAACTTATGAATTTTATTTTTGAAAAAAAACTTTTATAAATTGTTATTTTTTCAAAATTATAAATTATATTTTTTTCAAAATAATAAATTAATAGTTATTTTCAAATATTCAAAATAATAAAAATATAAAATAAAACACATTATAACATAAATACAAATAAAAGTAGAACAAAATTTACCATAAAATAAAAATTATTATAAAATATTTAATATAATTTTATAATACATGTGCCTAAACTCTTTGGGGTCCATAAATTATTAACTTAGATATTTATTACTTGGATGTGGAAGGGAAGACCTGTTATGCAAAAGTGTAGTTTTTCAAACCTCTCCATTTTGAAGGAAGAATGACTTATTACTACAAAATTTCTTTACGGTCAAACACATTATTGTACATCTCAGTTTTCTCATCTACCTAATATTTTGTCAATAAATATATTTAAAATTTAACTATTTAAATTGAACATAATTAATTTATATTAATTTTATTTATATTAAAAAATAATAAATAAATATTTAAATCACATAAAAAAATAATAATAATATTATATTTATGATGATTCACTTATTTTTCTTAGTATATGATTTGTTAGAAAAATCACTCTTAGTATATGATTTGTTAAAAAAATCACTTTGTAAACAATAATTTTTTTATTGAGTTTATTTTTTTTTTGTTTGCAAATTTGTCTCTAACTAGTCTGTGGCTTAAAAATTCTCACTGGAAAATCTAGGCATGGGATTTTTTTGTCCCAAGAAATTTCCAACCGGTACCATAACAAGGCACTCCTTCATGCACTATTCTACGCCTAGGGTACGTTTTTATTGAGTTTATTAGTATTCAATAAAAAATTATATTGTTCACATTGAATTTTTGTTTTTTTTGGTTAATTATTATATTATTTTTTAATGAATTTAATAAAGTTAAGTTTAAATATAATCAAAATTTGATGATGTTTATGAGGATTAGCATCTATTGAGATGAATTGGCTGAGAAGAGATTATTCTCATTTCTTTAAAATTGTATTTCTATGCTCAAAAAACATTGAGAGAAGCATTCCAAGATTGTCATAGTTTTGATGACTTAGGAGGTTAAAAAGGTCTATATTGAGGGAAATATTTTTAAATTGGGATCTAATATGGATATAGGGAGGGAAATCTAAGAGGTATATTATTAAAATAGATACTAATACAATTATATTCAGTGACTTAATGCTGTAACTTGCAACATATATTATTTCTTTTCTCCCAAGAGAAAAAACATTGTAAATAAATAATTGATTTGATTCATTATTTGATTGATGGATATTTAATACTTCATGGAAAAAGGTTTTACATTATAAGGAATGATTTTATAATTAAATACATTAGAAATGTTATGTATTAGGTTTTGAAATGTTTAACTTTTCGAGAATACATATTTTATCATTAAGGATCTTATTATGAATTTCTCGGACTATGATTCTAAAATTCTAGATATTCTTTCTTTCTCTTCTTATAAACCTCTCCCTAAAAACCTTCTTAATATCTTTATCATTGTTGTCACCAAAGACATCAAATCTTCTTCCTTGCAACCTCGTATCCAAAAAAGTATCATTCTTGATAACCCTGAAACACCGACGAACTATGGGAAACCCAAAATCTAGAAAAATACATTCCTCTTAGACCTATTGTTAGTGCCATAGAATCCCCCACTCATTCCCTTCCACATTCTCTTTCTAAAAAGATTCATTCCTTTGTCGGTAAAACCTACTCTTTTATTAATGATTCTCGTGATTTCATTCATAAAACTCAGAATCTTCCCGTTACAGATCAATACCTCATGTTCAACTCTCATATTGTTTCTTTATTCATAAAAATAATGGTTTTGGAAGCCTTGACCCTGATATCCAACCTAGTATACCTTGAAACTCTGAACCTCATAGAAATATGCCTCTCTTCCACCTTATTCACCTTTAAAGGGGTTTTGTATGATTAAAACATAGATAGAGTCGTTGGGTCATCCTTATCCCTAGTGGTTTCCAATATATGTATGGAACATTCCGAGAGTGTAGCATGAAAGAACTTCCATATTAAATCCAAGTGTTTGTTTCGTTTTATATATGGAACATTTGTCAAATGGCCTCATGATCATTCCTCTTTGGTCTCTTTACTCAACTACTTAATATCATTTCCCCTCACATACAATTCACTATGGAAATCCAAAATGACAATGCTATTCCCTTTTTATATGTTCCTATCTCATCTCATCCTAATGGCTCCCTTTCTCACTAAGTTTATAGGAAGAAGACCCATATTGATAGATACCTTCATGTCAGTTACCACAATCATCTAGCTCAAAAACAAACTATCCTAAAAACCATGATTACTTGATCCATTCACGTAGCCTCTCCTCAAGTCCTCACAGAGGAAAATCCCACCTAACCAAGGCCTTCTTATCCAATGGATTCTCTCTCTCTCTCTCTCTCTCTCTCTCTCTCTCTCTCAAATCAACAATGCCTTCCACTCGCGAGCAATCATAAATTAAAAATCTTATCATCCTCCTCCCCACCTCATGCTCTTATTTATTTTTATTATATATAGGGAACCACCAATCATATCTCAAAACCTTTGGCTAATATAGTAAAAATAATATCAAAACCTTGTTCAAACCAAGTATAAAATTGTAAAACAACTATTTAAAATTTCCAAAGATGAATCCGGCCTTGTCAAGGAGTTTATCAAATTTCTTGCTCTTGTGGAAAATATTGCATAGGTAAAAATGTTACATTATTTAAATCCCATTTTAAAGAGCATATAACTGATACTACCCACAACAAAATATCCAAATCAATTATTTTCGGACACTCCTTTAAATCCAAACACCTAATTTTATT
Source organism: Picea sitchensis (assembly GCA_010110895.2). Lineage (NCBI taxonomy): Eukaryota > Viridiplantae > Streptophyta > Pinopsida > Pinales > Pinaceae > Picea > Picea sitchensis. The sequence goes on along the minus strand of SNQJ01S0179748.1, from coordinate 18,039 downwards.
TGACCAAACTAAGAATTTTAGCCTCATCCCCTCATTACTCCTCTCACCTTATTCAAAAGATGTGGAAATTGAAAAATATCTTAATAATTTTTATCATGAAGATGACTACAAACTTATCAAATATTCGAAGCCCAACATTCATCAACTTGGTCATTAGGAAACATCTTAATAATTTTAATCATGAAGATGACTACAAACTTATCCAATATTGGAAGCCCAACATTCATCACTTTGATCATTAGGTTTCTTGTGTTGATTTTTCATTTGTGTGATTATCTATGTCCTTTCCACCATATTTCTCTTTATGTATTGATTATTTTCCTCTATGTAAACGTCATTTTTTTCATCAATCTTCACTTTGAAGTTCACCTTCATCTTATTAATACCATTTTTCCTAGTCACTTTATTTTACTATTTTATTATTAATATTAATTATTTCATTTGATCTGTCAATTGAGTTTAGAGAGAGTAGTTTATTCTGTGGGGTGTTTTCTCACCCACCCGGGTTCAATTCCCGCAAGTGACATGTTTATCTTTTAAATAAAAAATATATTGAAAAAGCTTTGACTTTCTACAAAATCTAGTTTACTTTCTCCAAAATAAAAATTAAAAAATTAAAAATTAAAAACCTAAAAACTTAAATAAATTATAAATATTATTGTAAATTTATTATTAGATTTTAAAATTTTAATTACAATTTATTTTATTCATTTTAATTATAAAAATATATCATTTCCTTTATTATGTAGATGATCTAATTTTATATGTAACCATTGCTCTCTATATAAATTTATTTTAACTTTTGTTTTATTATATTAATGTAAAACTATTTTAACTTTTGGTTTACTAAACACAATGATCATTTCATATATCTTAATTTTTTATTATGCAATATTTCATCACCCCACAATTTCTTCTTATATTTACATGTAATAATATGTTTGATATTATCATTATTTTATAGAGGACATCTTCCTACCCAGTGATTAGGATCGACATCGTTATCCCTGCCTAGAGTCATAGGTGGTTTTGAGTGGAGTTTGAAGAACTATTGTGGAGCCTCTTCTCTTCCATACCATTTATCTTGTTATTGTACATTAGGTACCTATTCATAGTTATGCTCTCAATGGGGGAAAGTATTGCTTCTATGATAACGACATGATAGGGTATATTGAGTTTGATTTTGAGATTATAATTTATAAAACACTTGTATTTTATCTATCTTGATCCATGATTTTCTAGAGATTATGCAACCCCAAACTTCAAAACCATATAAGATAATAACACTAAAAATAGTCTCTAATAAGAGTTTCTTCTCTACTGATTTACAATAGTTTTCAAACCCATAATAAAATTTACACACTTCATTTATCCTTTTTAGATGTTAGAGTTCCACTTGAATCCATGATAAAGATTAATTCCAAAATATTTGTATAAAATTACTTTTTCCAATTTATTGATGTCATACACAAAATTAGCATAAATAATCTTCTTAAATTTATTACACATGATATTAAAAATTATAAACATTAAAATATTTTGTTGTCATTAACATTGAAATAAAAAAAATTATTAATAATATTTTTATAATGTTTTGTTTTCATTAACATTCAGATAAAAAATTTTATTATTAATATTTTTATAAAATACCATAGATCAACTTCAACTCGATAGTAATGAATTTAATAAAATACACATCTCCTTTATATTTATGATCCCAAAAATATATAATTGATATCCAATAAACTTTTAATCAAATTCTAATATAAAAACACTCCAAAATAAATGTATAATATTTTCCTTTCCTACTTAATCAATTCTTACCATTACGTTGTAAATGTATTTTAAAAGCCCACAAAATATAAACATTTGCATCCTTTGATTTAAATTTTTTTTTTTTTTTAAATATATAATTTAATAAATAGTTTTTAGAATAAGGAATAGAATGTTTTAATTATGTTCTCTCATTTTTAAAATCCATACTTCTAATTAAAAAAAAATTAATAACTATATTCTTTTATTTTCAATATAATTTTATACATAATTTTCAATCGAATACTAATACTTTTATTTTATAGATATAATTAAAAAAAAATTGTATTTAATTAAATATAATTTATTTATTTTCTTAATAAAATTGGCAAATTTATATTATAAAGAGTTGAAGATAAGTTGAATATCAAAAACAAAAAATAATTTCCATCAATTAAGATGGAGAATAAAAATAAATAAATATGCCAAAAACAAAATGATTTATATCATACTTTATTATAGCTTTTATAAAATTCATGCTACTATATATGCTCTTATGCTCTTAAAAAGACATGTAATATAAGTGTTGATTTACATAACATAAAATTTAATGGAAGACATGAACTTGTTAATGGTTTCATCTTTTTCGATATTGGTAGGGTGGGATTCCTAATTACTTAGATTCACTTTCTCTATAATTTGATGGAGCATGTCTTGTTCCTTAAGCTCATATTTAGTTTATTTGTCTCACATTTTGTAATTAGAGGAAAGTAAGAGTAAGCCTTTACTTAGATTGTAGACCATGGATAACTCTGATTACAACACTTGGCTTTGTTGCTTTTGTTGAACTAGAGTATCATATAAATATGATGGTAAAAAAAGTGGTAATGGTGTGCCCAAGAATATGTTTATCTAAGAATTCTCTCATGTTCACATAAACATGCACGTGTTTGTGAGCCTCTTGCTTCATAGTTTCTTTAAATTCCACTCAGGCTGCCAAATCAATGCCACATAGGATTTCTTAAGAATGTGTGTGCATTCCTAAGAATTAATGTGCATCGCTAACAATGTTTGTGCTCTCTACGAATGCACATGTGCCCTTATTAGGATTTTTTTTTTAAAACCCCATTGTCACCCCATATCACCAACACATAGTGTTGTGCATCTTAAGGGTTATTTAAAAACTTTAGGAGTAGAAATTGAGTAGAGATTTATAAATCATTTCCAAACTCTCTAATGTGGTCATCAATTGGTTCCATGCAAGTAATGTTTTTTTGTATATGGTGGAATGCACAACTAGGGTGGGGCCAGATGAGTGCCACTTAGGATTTCTTAAGAATTTGTGTGCATTCCTAGGAATGTGTATGTTCTCTACAAATATAAATGTGTTCTTATTAGGAATTTTGTTTAAAAACCCCACGGGAGATCCATATCACCCTCTTGCGCATCTTAAGAGCTATTGAGAAGATTTAAGAGTTGAAGTCGATGTGAGATTGATAAACCATTTCCAAATTCTCTTACATGGTCATCAATGTTTTCTATGTAATTATTCCTTTTTTGTATCTGGTTGAATCGAGAACTAGGATGGGCTCATACTCACGTGACATGGGGTCAATTCTAACCTATAGAATTATAACCTCTAGTGTACCCACGCTACGCCACACATGAAACAAATAATGTACCCATGCTACCCCACATACAACAAAAAAGGTAAGCTTTGGTTTGAGAGGATGAATTTCACACAAGGAGTTCCTTTATAACACTCTGTCGGCAATTGATCTACACCCCTTGGCTTCCAAGTAAGTATCTTGATTGATTTTTTTATTTTTTTTCGTAATAATTTTAACACTATAAAATTAGAATAAAAATGATTTTCACTTTATTAAGACATAACAAACCCCAACCTCAAAACAACAAACATAAACATCAAAATTTATTAAAATCAGGTTGAGATTAGTAAGAAGACATATGAAAGAAATAATAAAACAATAGATCCCTCATGGGTGTTACTAACCACATCCCTAGACTCCATTGTCTCTTATATTGCAAATGCCTAAGGCCAATTAAGAAACATTTCTTATTGAAAACTATATTGTATGAATATTATATGATGGGTCTATATGAAAACCAAGTCTAAGACCTCTACATTTCAAAACAATAGCTCATGAACTTTTTTATTGACCTAAGAATTGGATTACAACCACCATTCACAAAGAGATGCATGTATGATTATTGTAGGATGGGTCTAGATAAAAAACCAAGTTTGAGACCTATACATTTCAAAACAATAGTTCATGACATTGTTTATTGACCTAAGAATTGGATTACAACCACTTGTCACAAAGAGAGGAATTTGTATATAGTAGTGAAACTACCACCCATTTTTAGACAATTTGATGTATAGGTGGTTTACGGTATTTCAAAATCCTCCCTGCAATAATGTGGAGGTTCATGCGTGTTTATTTAGAAAATTATGGGCATAATTATTTTTAGGTTATCATGTCAACTCCTTGGACATTGATGAGTTCAAGGTGGTGGGTCATGGATGCAATTAGGATAGAGAAAATGCTAGGAATAACCCACTAATAGGTCCTCATCCTACTATGTGAAGGCCTAAATCCATTTCCAAACATCCTAAACAGACATCCATATCCATCCTGACCCATATCTTGTTGTTGCAAAACACATTCATAGAATTATCCCACTAGGTGGGACCTTCAATTGATGTTAGGGGAGGAGTTGGGCCAACACATGGACAAACTAGGAATTCCCATCATAGTTCATGTGACCTCCATAAATGCTTGAGTTGTGTGCATACTTTTTATAGGCCCATGGAGACCACTAGGCATGAATGTTTCATGGAGGAGGTTAAAATCTTGACCATCTCTTCTTATTCATCCTCATCTTTATCCTATTTTTCCAACAGTTGGTGCGCTTTTTTTGGGCTAATATGTTTGATGGGAATTGTGGTATGTCTAGGAAAAAACAATTTCTTCTTTTTTATCAAAAAAAATTATCTCCATTAACTACTAGACGATAGATCCCCTAACCTTGAAAATGAATGGGGGGATCTAGAGGTAATGATGAGATGGAATTTGTGACTAGGGATGTTATCAGTTTATTAAAAGAAAAATGGATCTTCCTAGCAGACACCTTCAAACTTGTTGGTTGGTGAACTTAAAGTTCCATCGTTATGATATCTGGCATTGACCTAAACTTCCTTGGTTCCAAGTGGATAAGATTGATTTGGATAACATGTCACTTTCTTGATTTTGATGAGCCACATGGTTTGAAATAAAAGTTGCCTAA
>SNQJ01S0179748.1:0-12968 GCA_010110895.2 Picea sitchensis | reverse complement strand
ACACTTTGAAGAATGTTGCAGATTCATTGACAAAGTCTGTGAGCACAGAAAAGTTCTCTTGGTTTAGAGTAACAATGGGCATTGCTGCCCTGGATTGTTGACTATATAATCCCCTGGACCCCTGGATGCAAAGAAAACAACAAGTGGGAGAATGTTGGGTATGTGTAATATTCTTTGCATGTGTGTGTGTGTGGGTGCGTCAGATACGACAACTGCGTCTGACGATCCCTTCATATAGGGCTCTGCCGTGTGCACCGAGCGCTTTCCTAGGGGGGTCCCAGAGGGGGGCAGGTATGCCCCCCCTTGGTTACGTTCAGCGTTCGGGGCAACGCCCCGAAATTTATTTTTTGGGTGGTTTTTTCTATTTTTAGCGGATTTTGCTATTTTTAGCTGATTTGTAAATTAATCCTGGATTAAGGGATTAGGGTTTTGGTATCTAAGGAATACCTAAAAACATTGTATATATTGTATGGCAAATGGTGAAATTTGATATAATGAAAATAAGAAAGGTTTTCCCGGTTGAGGGTTTCCAGTAAAAATCTCTATGTAATATGTGTATGAGCAATTGATTAATTTCTGTATTGCTTAAGAATCTATATGCATTTCTTTACTTCGTAGGTTTAAAACTTACACCTTTCTTGAAAAAGAGATCAGGTTCCATGGATGCAACAATGAAAGCCCTAGCATGGAAGCATATAGGGGAGGGCCTACCTACTTGAGAATAAATCTCTATTACTACAACAACAAAACTCCTAGCAATGGTAATATTAAAATATGATGTTCTACCTTTTTCAGGCTTTGTAACATCCCTCTCTTGCACACAGTGAGCGAAATTATTCTTTGAGGAAACTTTCTTGCAAGTGATCTGGATTATTATACTTTTGGGCGTTTGATTATGATTATGACGCATTATGGATATGATGACATGTTATTTTGTTCTATTGACATACACAGGTGCTATTGACTCGGTTCTCCTAAGTGTGTAGGAATTTGGACGTCGGGGATGCAGAGGCATCGATGAAACCCCTTGGACTCCGGATTGAGTCAGGGAGTGGAATATTGCAGTTTGATTGTTGTAGATATGACATGTGTACATCTCATTACATGTTATGATAATTGATTATTTTTCTGACATGATTCATTGATGATGCAGGCTAGCGATAACTTGCGGACTAGACTCACATGTGGAGTAGAGGGGTCACGCACAACAACAAGAGACTTTGAGGGAGAGGTCTAGAAAACAACCCTGCCATAGCCTACTAGCACTCCCTTCGTGGCTCAAACTTTAGGTTAATGATTACCTAGTTCGAGAATACCCACGATGCCATGAGGGAAGACTGCGAAAGTCGCTCATGATGATTCTAAAGGGCGTGCAATAAGGCAGGGGCCTTATTCCCTAGAGTCCCTTAGTCTTCTACAAGATCACCTGGTGGAGAATTGACTCCAACGGTTTTTTATGTCTACCAAGTCAGTCAAGAGGCGACTGGCACCCTTGGAGCACGTAGTGCATCCTGAAGGGCACGTCGCACAAGGAATATGGAAAGAGGTGAGTACCACCCTTGGAGAACATAGTGCGTCATGAAGGGCACGTCGCCCAAGGAATATGGAAAGAGGCAAGTGGCACCCTTGGAGCACATAATGTGTCATGAAGGGCATGTTGCACAAGGAAAACAAAAAAGGGTGAGTGGAACCCTTAGAGCACCTATTGCATCCTGAAGGGAACATCGTGATTTCAATGAGTGAGTGAATAAACCTAGTCATCCTTAAAATGAATGATGTGATAAGTATGGTTTAAAAAAAAATTCACTAATAAAAATGTCGTCGAGCCTAGGAAATTAAAATCTAGGTCTAAGTGATACTTGTGGTAAAATAATAATCATAATTAAACACCTGACGAGAAGGGGGTAAGAAATTCAATTAATTCATTAAAATCAAATTACTTTGGGGTTTTCTACCCTTGCTAATTTGAGTTTTAGATAAAAATTGAAAAGAGGGAAACTTAAAAGAAATAGGAAACTAAGGGAAAAAGGGGAACCATAAAGAAAAAGGAAAACGTAAGGAAAAAGATGAATGACTAACTTAGTAAGGAATCGTGCCTTTAAGAAATTTCTAATTATGAACTCAAGTAGGAATTTAGTAAAGGCATAAGTCATTTAAAATGTGTAAGGGAATATGGGGACACGAAGGAGCAATTTTAGGAATGCTTTTATGTGGGTGATGAAAATAGGAGTAATTAAATAATTAAAGAAATTAATTTATGGTGCAACTAGGGGGATAGGTGACGTGTGAGGGGGAGGTTTTTCTGAATGAAATTAATGAAAATAAATTAAATGAGAATTTTGGAAATAAATCACTTAGAGACTCTATAAAAAGGATGGAGGAGGAGGACCATGAATCTGATCTTGATGTGTAACGTTACGCTGCAGAATTTTTGTCTTCACTGAATTATCTTATGGGAGTTGGGATACTGAGTTTGAGTAACGAGTGGTAGCTAAACCTTACAAGGTGAGTTGGGTGCTAGTTGTTCTCTGGTATCATGTGTGTGGCCCCTTTGTGGCTCAGGGGGATCAAGGGGAAGAACAGTACCCCTAGCATTGGTTGGGACGTACCGATGAAGTTACATCGGTCGACAAGCAGGAGCTAGATGAAGCACGCATGGGACAATGACTCATAGTTGTCGCCTTGGGCTACAGTACGCATGCATTTATTTTGAATTGTAGATTAATATTGTTCTTGCACTTTGATTACTAGTGTGTTGAGTCATTTTTGTCTATTTCCTTATCTACGTGTGTGGTGTTCGTCATCAAGTTGTGTGGTTTAACTATTCTCGTCCTTGCCTTCCTCCCTAAAAACAAAAAAAAAAATGCACTTTTCTCTTTGCTTGTAGTCATAACAATTGGGGTCTTTACATATGGTATCATAGGGGGTTCAACCCTGTGACTGTGGATCGCGGCGCTTTCTACTACAGTAAACCCTTGGGTATTAACCTAGCTCTATTTAAAACTTTAAACGTGTCCATGTAGTGATATCGATTAGAGGACGCCATAGAGGTTCACAATGTGGTGTCATGGAAGGAGGTGTGACGCCTTCATAAGTGCCCGCCCCCTCAGATTTTAAACCCCAAGGGGAGGAACAATTCCTTGGGTTGTATCCGAGTGTTGTAATGGATGATGATGGTCTGACAAGGTCCTTCCAGAGATTGTTAGAGGCATTCATTCACCATCTATATTGAGATGATCCCACGGCACCCGTACCCCTGACGGTCCGCAGCACGCCCCCGCCAGTACCGTTATCATTCACCGAGAACTCGAGAAGGATGATTTATCAAGTCTATGAGTGTCGCGGACAACTGAGTCATTGATTCATTTCTAGAGAGCAAGGTATTGTGCTTCACGCTTCATGGTTATAGCCTCCAACATGGAAGTCTGCATGGCAGTCTTTCAACTAAAGAGGAGCGCTCTTATATGGTGGAAGACGCTACTCCTGCAATTCAACATGGTCATTGAAGACATTTCATGGGAACTGTTAGAGGAACGGTTCCAAGAGAGGTATATTTCTGAGTAATTCAATGAGCGTCATCTCAACGAGTTCAATGCCTTGCAACAGGGTGTTTGTATCATGGCCGAGTACGAGGCCCATTTTTTGGAGCTACTTTGGTATGCTCCGCACTTGAATACCAAGAAACGTAAGGTCAACAGGTTCATGTTTGGCCTTAATTTCAACATTTTTGAAAAGGTTAGGATTATGTTGCCTCAAACCTTGCATGAGGTCATTCAGAAGGCCCTCATAGGAGAGTAGGATATTATTAGCGGGGTTCAGAGCAGGACTCCAGTGAGACCCGTGGGGCAGGTGTCATCTGATGTGTAGTAGCACCAGACACCATCTACACTTTCACCGAAATATTGTGGCTTCCAGAGAGGATCCACTTTCACTACACCTTGGTGACCAACGCCTATGTAGAAGACTCCTTACTATCGTTGATCAGAACCTTAGTATTATGAAAGATCCTGGTGCTACCAAGAGTTTGATTTCAGGTGCAGTGCTAAAAAGGATTAAGGTAAAGGAAGTCTAACAGGATGAGTTTAGATTTGTAGAGATGGCTTCGAGAGCCAAACAAAAGGTTGGAGGGAAGGTTACAGGATCTACCCTTAACCTAGGAGAGTTTGTCACCAGGGCCAACCTGTACATCACGATATTAGGATCTTATGACGTCGTCATCAGTATGGACAGGTTGGAATCGCATGAGGTGATACTCAACTGTAAGACGAAATGATTGATCTTGTTCAAATGATGAGGGACAAAGATGCATGATTATAGGTCAGAACGAGGGATTTTCCCTGAGTTTCATCTCTCCCTTGTAGCTACGGAAGAGCATGTGCAAGGGGTGTAATCTTTACGTGATCCTTGCGTTAAACGAAAAGGGAGTAGCGGAAGGTCTAGAACACCTTCTGGTGGTGAGAGAGTTTGTGGAAGTCTTCCCGGAGGAGTTACCTGGGATTCCACCAGAGAGGGAAATGGAATTTACCATAGACCTAAAACTGGGGAATGAACCGATAGCTAGAATGCATTATTGGATGTCGACCCCGGAGTTACAGGTGTTGAGAATGAAACTGAAGGAGTTTTTGAACCTAGGAATTATACATCCCAGTGTGTCACCGAGGGGTGCGCCTGTTATTTTCATATGAAAGAAGGATGGGTCATGGATACTCTACATTGACTACCATCAATTGAAAAAGGCAACGATCAAGAATCAATATCAATTACCAAGGATTGATGATGTATTTGATTAGATGAAGGGTGCGACAGTGTTTTCAAAGATCAACTTGAGATCAGGGTATCACTAGTTATGGATCAAGGAGGATGATGTCCCGAATACCACCTTTAAGATGAGGATTGGACATTACGAGTTATTGTTTTACCATTTGGACTAATGAATGCCCCAGGGGTATTTATGAGTTTGATGAACAAGGTGTTCCGTGAGTACTCGTACAAGTTCATCCAAGGATCCATTAAAGATATTTTTATTTACTCTCGGATGATGGAGAAGAATGGAAAACACTTAAGCTTGGTACTACATTGTCTACAAGAGAACAAATTGTATGGGAAATTGTCTAAATGCTTGTTTTATCAATCGAAGATTCACTACTTCGGGAATTTCATCTCCGACGAAGGTATCTTCGTGGATCCAGCAAAGGTTGAGGCTATTATGGAATGGTATGTGTCGACGAATGTCCTGGAAGTGCATAGCTTCATTGGTTTACTAGGATACTATCGACGGTTTGTCGAGGGATTTTCGAAGATAAAAAATCCGATCACGGAATCGCAGAAGAAGAACAAGAAGTTTGTTTGGACCGATAAATACGTGGAGCAATGTCATAGGCTCAAGGAGATATTGACAACAAAACTGATACTGAAGGTCACTGACATGGGCGTGGACTTCTTGGTATGAACTGACGCATTCAAGGAAGGCTTAGGCAAGGTCTTGATGCAAAGATGGTCGAGTGATCGCTTACATCTCGAGAAAGTTGAAAAGGCACGAGGAGAACTATGTGATGCATGATTTGGAGTTGTATCCATTGTTTATGCCTTGAGAGTTTGGATACACTGCCTTATTGGATGGGAATTCAACTAAAAATGGACCACTGTGGACTACAACACATTTTTATACAAAGAAACTTGAACGCACAACAACGATGTTGATTAGATTCGCTTGCAAGTATTATTTCGACATTTATTACATAAAATGGATAGTAAACAGAGTGGCAAATGCATTGAGTCAGAAACCATGCATCTTTTCGGTGATTACCTCTTCAAACACATCTACATGAAAAGATTCTAACTTTAAAGTGCGACGATGACTAGTACAAGGAGGTCAAGGATTTTATTGAACAAAACACAACAATGGTACCAAGATTTGACGGATTTACGTTGGGTGACGATGGACTATTGAGATTTAAAAATAAAATTTATGTACCACCGAACGACGATTTGAAGAGTTTGATCCTAAACGAGGCTCACAGAGAAGTGTACATGGCTCACCCAAGGGTCACGAAGATGAGGGCAGACCTTAAACCCTTATTCTTCTTGAAAGGAATGAAGGAAGACATAGTCATCTATGTGGCTAGATGTATAGAATGTCAGTAGGTGAAGGCTAAACATAGACATCCAACAGGACTACTACAACCACATGCTATTCCATAATCGAAATAGGAGGTCATTTTGATGGATTTCATTATTTGATTTCCACTGACGGCAAGGAGACACAACTCAATTTTTGTGGTAGTCAACACTCTGACGAAGAGTGCTCATTTTAATCATGTCCGTATAACGTATCAGACACTTGAAATAGCTAGAGTTTTCATCAATGAGATTGTGAGGCTGCATGGCATGCCTAATAGGATTATATCTAATCAAGGATCAATGTTTACTGGATGATTTTGGACTAGTTTCCAAGAGGCCTTGGGAACGCAACTTAACTTTAGTACTGCGTATCACCGTGACACAGACAGGAAGGCCAAATGAACAAACCAAGTCTTGGAACACATGTTGTGCATGTACGTGATGGACCAACATAAGCATTGGGAAAAACTCTTGCCACTAGTAGAATTCACTTATAAAAACAGTTACCAAAGCACCATTAAGATGGCACCTTTCAAGTTTATTTATGGGATATCATGTCGGATGCCTTTGAGTTTGGATTGGCTTGAGGATAGGGTCCTGGTGGGACAATATGCGATTCCAAGAGTTATGTCGATGCGCATCGTGTCGACTGTAGTTACGAAGTTGGCGATCGACTATTCTTGCGGGTAAAACTGTATAAGAGTTCAATCAAGTTTGGAAGCGGAGATGAACTCCCTCCTTGGTTCATGGCACCTTTCAATATTGTGGAGAGGAAGGGGCCCATGGCCTATTGACTAGCCTTTCCCGATTATTTGATGCGTATGCACGATGTTTTTCACGTATCTATTTTGAGACATTATATTAGTGATCCTACAGATGTTATCGACATGAGTTCCTTGCAGGTATCATACGAGGGTGCATTCATGGATGATCCGATCCGCATCTTCGATCATCGCATTCGACAACTAAGACGTTGAACAGTAGATCAGGTCAAGGTCAAGTGGGACAACTATAGTCCACACTCGATGACCTGGGAAGATGCATATGATATGCGCCAGCAGTTTCCATTTTTTTTTGATAGATAGACTTATGATATCGTGATACACATTATTTCGACACTTATATACTGTGAAACTTCGGGATGAAGTTTAGACCAAGAGGGTGTGTATGTAGCATCCTGTACTTGTGCGCACTAAGCAAACTTATTCCTTGAGGACACTTGCTTGCAAGTGATCCAGATTATTATACCATTGGGCATTTGGTTATGATTATGAGGCCTTGTGGATATGATGACATGTTATTTTGATGTATTTACATAGGCAGGTGCTATTGACTTGGTTCTCCTGAGTGTGTAGGACTTTGGACCTCAAGGATGCAGAGGCATCGATGAAACCCCTTGGAATTTGGATTGAGTCAAGGGGTGGACTATTGTGGTTTGATTGTTGTAGATATGACATTTTTACATTTGATTAGATGTTATGATGATCGATTATTTTGCTGACATGATTTGTTGATGATGCCAGATGACAATATATTGCATACCAGACTCACATGTGGAGTAGAGGGGTCATGCACGACAACCATAGAATTTGAGGGAGAGGTGTGGACAACAACCCTGCCACAACCTACTAGCACTCCCATCGTGGCTCGAACTGTAGGTTAACGACTTCCTAGTTCGAGAAGACCCACGATGTCATGAGGGAAGACTGCAATAGTCACTCATAATGATTCTAAGGGGCGCACAATAAGGCAGGGGCCTTATTCCTCAGAGGCCATTATTATTCCACAAGATCACTTGGCGGACTATTGACTACNTGGGTTTTTTATGTCTACCAAGTCAGTCAAGAGGTGAGTGGCACCCTTGGAGAACGTAGTGCGTCCTGAAGGGCATGTTTCACAAGGAAAATGGAAAGAGGTGAGTGACACCCTTGGAGCATGTAGTGCGTCTTGAAGGGAACGTTGCACAAGGAAAATGGAAAGAGGCGAGTGCCACCCTCGGAGCACGTAGTGCGTCCTGACGGGCATGTCGCGCAAGGAAAATAGAAAAAGGTGAGTGGCACCCTTGGAGAACCTATTGCATCCTAAATGGAACATCGTGATTTCAATGAGTGAGTGAATAAACCTAGTCGGCCTTAAAATGAATGATGTGATAAGTAAGATTTAAAAACAATTTCCCTAATAAAAATGTCGCCCAACCTAGGAAGTTAAAATCTAGGTCTAAGTGATACTTGTGGTAAAACAATAATATTCATAATCATAATTAAACATGTGACGAGAAGGGGCTAAGAAATTCAATTAATTTATTAAAATCAAATTACTTTGGGGGATTAATTTTTTACAAAAGGAAATGATTGTTTTTTTACATATGCTAATTAAATTTTATCAATTAAAAAGAGAAAGACGTGGTTTTTCTAAACTTTCTAATTTGAGTTTAAAATAAAAAGGGAAAAGAGGGAAACTTAAAAGAAATAGGAAACTAAGGGAAAAAGGGGAAACATAAAGAAAAAGGGAAACGTAAGGAAAAATATGAATGACTAACTGAGTAAGGAATCTTGTCTCTAAGAACTTTCTAATTATGAACTCAACTAGGAATTTAGTAAAGACATAAGTCATTTAAAATGTGTAAGGGAATATGGGGACACCAAGGAGTGATTTTAGGAATGCTTTTAGGTGGTTGAGGGAAATAGGAGTAATTAAATAATTAATGAAATTAATTTCTCATGCAACTAGAGGGATGGGTGACATGTGTATGGGAGAGGTTTTTCTGAATTAAATTAATGAAAAATAAATTAAATGAGAATTTGGGAAAGAAATCACTTAGAAACTCTATAAAAAGGATGGAGGAGGAGGACCATGGATCTGATCTTCATGCGTAACGTTACGCCGCAGATTTTTCTCTTGAATCAGTTATATTTTGGGAGTTGGGATATCCAGCTCAGGTAACAAGTGGTAGCTCGACCTTACGAGGCAAGTTGCGTGCTAGTTGTTCTCTGGTATAGTGTCTGTGGCCCCTTTGCAGCTGAAGGGGGTCAGGGGGAAGAAGAACACCCCTAGTGTTGGCTAAGAGGTACTGATGAAGTCACATCAGTCAACAAGCAAGAGAAGGACGAAGCACGCGTGGGACAACAACTCAGAGCTATCGTCCTGGGCTACGATACACATGGATTTATTTTGAATGGTAGATTAATATTGTTCTTGCGCTTTCATCACTGTATTTTTTTTGTGTAAATAAATGTGTTTTACTCAACATTTTTAATCGAGAACTTAAAGTCATCATAACTTTACGCTTGCTTCTTTTGAATTGATTTCCTTGGAAACATGATCCCTGATTGCCATGACTGTTTTGTTTTGTTTTATTGATCATTATGAATAGATTGTTCATTACCTTCCATCCTTATCCCTAAATAATCAGTCCATTCCTGAGCAGTTTGCAAGGAGCCAAATTGACGATCATCACTACAATGTTAATAGACTTATAGATTCTAATGCCCTTCTTTTTAGTGCATGGATGATGAGCGAAGGATAATTTTCTTTGCCCAGCTACCTACCCTTACTTATCTCTATGTTGATTGATTCATGGTTGAATGATTAGTCCTTGCGCCTTCTTGTATTGAGTGTCTCTGTGTTTTGATGATTATCTCTACACTTTATACATACGTCCTTCCCATAATTTTCTCTTTGCTTTGACTGATTAAATGTTGAATGTTTCATCTTGCGATTTCCGTGTGAATGATTACCATTGTGTTTTGAGACAATGATTTCCTTTTTAAATGTTAAACGGTGGATTTTATTTGTTGATCTGTATTTCACATCAGTTAAAGTTTGGTTAAGAATCTACTGGTTGATATCCTTAGTAAGTTTGCGTTGGTAACAATAAGTCTGCATTTTTAGTTTTTGGATATTTCCCAACGTTTTTGGTTGGATGATAATTTCCAGCAGAGATGGATAGTCTTGTCCCTCTTTCAAGTGAATCTACATACCTCTCGCTTGAAATTTTTATGCTCTGCCTTATGCTCTAAACACAACAAAATTGTTGGGCCTCGATCCACTTTCTTAGCATTTTAAATTCACTTCTAAAGTTTATATTACACAGCCTTGGCTTGGCTCTATTACGTGGCTCTATCACATGATTTCTTACTTTGATTTTCTGGCATAGCAATTCCAACTCCGATTGATTGTTTTTTTATAAATGAAAAGACAACAAATTTATGCTTCAAATGGAAGTGAATTCCAACTATGATTGATTGGGTTTTTATACATGAAAAGACAACGAATTTATGCTTCGAATGGCAGTGAATTAAAACTTTGGTTGACTGCGTTTTTATGCGTGAGAAAAACAACAAATTTATGCTTCGATTGGAAGCGAATTCCAACCTTGATTGATTACGTTTTATTGGCAGTGAATCCCATTTTTGTTTCACTGTTGTGAGGTATGTGTTTTAATGGAAACAATTGAAAATTTATGAAAATGATTGAATACATATCTTGTGACTGGGCTTGGCTGCGTTCGAGATTGTGTAATAATTACAATTTATGGATATGCATTAGTTGTGTTGACTACGTAATTGTTGTGTTGCATTTGTGGAGTTGAATTATGCATATTACAATGATTTTCCCTTTTTAGAAATAAAGATGGACTGATGTGTATGTTGACAGTGATTATAAATATGTTGTATGCCATTGCTATCAGGTATTAAAAGATAGTGACATCATACCTTTAGTAGACAACATTAACCTATTTTGATAAACGTCATGTCAAATATTTAATAGAACAACCACATAATGCATTTAATAGACAATGATTGATGGTGGAGAGTAATTATTAATGGACAACGAACTATTGAATATTGATTTATTAATAATATATATCCCTTGGTTTCATAGTTGATGTCTTATCCTTCGACAACACATGGTTAGACAACTTTATTGGACAATATTTTTATCTAATGTTTGTTAGGCAGCGATTACTACATCGCATAGATTCAGGTCTCCTCATCAAACTTTTTGTCATCGAGCTCCTAGGTAGTAGATTAATTGAATATAGGACATCTCAGTTTTAAAATGATATGGTTCCAATGATGGTCGTGATCCTTACTACAAATTAGATTTATTATTTTTCTATGTCAATGGTTTTATATATATGTCTCCTCAATTATGCAAGCAATAGATTAATTTTTTTTCTTTAACGATTGATCATTTATCCATCTTACATATCCACCCTATCACTTTTGCCTCAGTAGATTAAACATTGCGATGGTATTAGAATAATGGCTTATTTTCTTGATGATAGATTACCTGATTAATTGCAATGATAATAGTTCACTCCTTCGCACTTAGACATCTTGCTTAGCAGATAATGGTTTATAGTTTGTTTGCGAATTCGTTTAATAGCTTGCGCAGTTTAAATGAGTGATGTCATCCTTCATCTTGTCAACTTGTTGCTTGGGTGCGTGAGTATAGTCTTCTTGTCACTTAAATTTAGTCTCCTAGCGTGCTGGATTTAGTTTGGGTAAGGGTCTAGAAATGTTAGGTTGCGCCATGGTTACTTTCACGCCTATCGCCTTGTGATGACATGATTCCTATGAGGGGATCATCACACACCTTAATGGATAGAGACGAATGATAACTTGGTCGGAATCTATGCTTCCCGTTATGGGTGTCGTTCCTTGTAGTTGTTGTTGGTGCTTGGGTTGTAACCCCTTCATGCATTGGGTTTGCGCACCATAGAGGTATTTAGTTACTGGTCGTTGAGGCTGTTGTGTCATAATTGTGGATGTTGTCCCTTAACTTGTAGGTGTTGTCGTGGTTGTGTCTGGCGGGTAGTCGTTTCTATCTGTCTTTGATTTTTGCATGTTTCACCAAGGTGCTGAATGTGCTAGTCTGTTGAGTCTCGTTGTCTGTTGCCTATTGGTGTTTGTCATGAGGTTATGTGGTTTAACCATTGTTTTTGTTGCCTTCATGCTTAAAACCAAAAAAGAATATTGCACCTTTTTCTTCACTTGTGATCTTTACAGGCTTGGGGTCTTTACATGCTTGCACTCCATCTTTGATTTCAAGTTTTCCCTTATAATGTAGTCTCATGAGATAGAAGGAGTGTCTTAACAAAATACTCTATCAACAACTAATCTACACCTCCCAAACATTTATAGCTACATCTATTAATACATTAAAGTTAAAAGCATTTAAACATAAATATCTCTTTTATATATTTTTGTCCTCTACTCTTTGTGTGAATGACTTTTTTGTAAAATGTTTGCTTTCTTCAAATAAATTGTATCTACAACTGTCTATCTGGTTTTAAGTATAGAAAATTCTTCACAAACCCTTAGTTGCATGTCGTTTATATATTGTGTCAGACAATTTATATGGGATAGTATAATATCAAGACTAGTTATTCGACCTATATTAGAACCGAAAGGGGCTACCTCTACAGGCTTTTTTTAATTCCCACTTACGACATTAAGAATCAAACGCTTTACAACAATCGGCACCATTACTCATCCCGCGAATGAAATTTGAATGTTAAGTTGACGTGCTTAGTGCTATTATTTCAAGATGCTCCGCGATCTCCACTGAAAATATAAAACATGTAACTGCCATGATGCACCATGATCTCCACCACAAGCAGAAAAGATGTAACTGCCATAGATTATCCACAAGATCTCCAAGTTTGTGCGAAATGCACATGACTCCGACTGCAATGTATAAAGAGAAAGGAGACACGGGAGAACTTATGCTCTGAATGTTGTTCCACTTTGCCTCCCACTTTGGCATTGTTTAATTGGTGAAAAGACTTCAATTTTATCCGTTCACGGGCGCGTCTTGCATTTGTAATGCTTTTTAAGATA
>SNQJ01S0179747.1:2895-19492 GCA_010110895.2 Picea sitchensis | reverse complement strand
ATGAAGTGGGAAGAATCATGCAGGCACTCGCTTACCATACCATAATAAGGAGAAGGAACGAATCGCCCTATCCCGAACACAGGATCACGAATTGGGTTCTTTCATTCATTTCCTCTATTCGGTTTGGGTAAGAACAAAAACATTTCTCGATTTAGATTTTTCATTTGTGGTTCCTTCCTCTATTGCTGGCCCAGCAGCCCTTTTTAGATTGACTCAATCAAGCTTTTGTTGCTACATGCTATGTTTCCCTCCATTGCTAGATAGGGCTAGTTTTCTCGACTATTATGTATGGGGGCGGCAGTGCCTTCTCTTGTAAGGTCCCGGGGAATGAATCACTCTAGCTCGGGTGGTTAAATAGGGGTAATCCCTCCTGTACTTGGGAGACTCATCCCTAGGTGGGATACAGCAATAGTCTTCGTGAAGGAAAGAGGATTCATTTTCTGAGATTAAAAACGGAACGCATAACTCACACAGGTGTTTAGATCTCGCCGCTTCAATTAATTAATCAAGCACGATCTTTTCTGATCAAAACCTTAATATTAAAGCTAGAAGGTCTATGAAGGTCTATGATGGGCTTAATATTAAATCTATGCCAGTGAACTTTAACACATAAGAGTTACGTGTTTATCAATGCAAGTTAACTTTAACACATAAGAATGACATGACATGTTGGACTTGTATTTTATAATTTATCAACTACCACGTTCTTGTTACCGAATGGAAAAATGCCATTGGATTATTGAATTTTTGATGCCGTGAGTTGACACCTCATACAAATTTGACAGACACATCCATGATACAGCGCTATTTCGCCTCTTAAATGGACTCTCTCCCTTGCCTATCTCCCCCGGTATCATGGCAATTCTCAGGTTGGCGTTGCTGGTTAGTGTTGCAGTCTTTCAAATAGCAATGTCCCAAAATCAAAATAGTTAAGAGTTAAGAGGTCAGAGCTCGACGACCATTACTACTAAAAGCAAGGGTTAAGAGTTTCTAATCAGTACTAGATTCAGTTTTCAGTTTTAACTTTTGAATTTAAACATGGGAAGATCAAAATAAATTGAGATGCAATTTTATGAATTTTGACCATTACTACAAAAAGCAAGGGTAAGGGTTTCTAATCAGTATTATTAGATTCAATTTTCAGTTTTAATTTTTGAATTTAAACATGGTAAGATCAAAATAAATTGAGATGCAATTTTATGAATTTTGACCATTACTACTAAACGCAAGGGTAAGGGTTTCTATTCAGNTTTTCAGTTTTAACTTTTGAATTTAAACATGGAAAGAGCAAAATAAATTGAGATACACTTTTATGAATTTTGACCATTACTACTAAAAGCAAGGGTAAGGGTTTCTAATCAGTACTAGATTCAGTTTTCAGTTTTAACTTTTGAATTTAAACATCGAAAGATCAAAATAAATTGACATGCAATTTTATGAATTTTGACCATTACTACTAAAAGCCAAGGTAAAGGTTTCTATTCAGTACTAGATTCAGTTTTCAGTTTTAACTTTTGAATTGAAACATGGAAAGATCAAAATAAATTGAAATGCAATTTTATGAATTTTGAAAGCAAGGGTAAGGGTTTCTATTCAGTACTAGATTCAGATTTTCAGTTTTAACTTTTGAAGGAAAGATCAAAATAAATTGAGATGCAATTTTATGAATTTTGATTATATGTACTTTCATGCGCAGAGACGGATCCCTGTGTGAGTATTGTATGTATGCATGACATTATTCTCAAAGTGCAAACCGTCCATATATCTCATTATCTCCAAAATTTACGAACATTACATCATCAACCGACTTATCCAGCATACAGTATTATACAGTATTTGGTGCTTCCATAGATGTGAAAATGGCGGCGCCATTGTCCATGAAAACCAATGCGTCTGCTCTGCTGGTTGCTGCTCTCATCCTACTTATGGCGACATTGCTGTTCAAGGAAGTCCCAATACTTGTGCTCGCTGCTCCTCCCGCAGGGCAACACAATCAACATGTTCCAACTCCTCCAGCTGAAGCAGCGGCAGCAGGAGTGTGTCCTCCCAAATCTCAATGCGGCAATCACGTTCCAACTCCACCCGGACCGCTAATTAAGGACGACGGGACTCTTCCCAGGAATTAATTCCCTTCTGAAACAAAAAAAAAAAAATCTTCTTAGAACTGACTTGCACATTTTCCTACTCTTACCACTTTCATATGTATCCTCGTTAGCTAATCGTGTGTATTTCCGCATCCTGTGAATAAATCCTATTTTGTTTCCTAATAGGATAGCTATTTTGTTCATAAGAGTTTTGTTAAAAAGTTATAGTTTGATATGATTAATTGAATTGATTATAAGTGTTTTTAAAGATTTTCACTCATTTTAACAAGATTTATGTCATCTAAATTGAGTAAAAATAAGTCGATGAACACAGGCAAAAAAAAACACTCAGTGTTGAATTTGCCCATTTTTAAGTTCATTCCTAGTTTATTTCATTTAACATAGTAAAAACAATAAAATATGATATTGTTTCATAAATCAAAAATATCTTAAATTTAAACTCAATATCATATATGCTATTGTTTTATAATTCAAAAATATCTTAAATTTAAACTTTCTTTTATATGATTATTCTATTCTATCGAGAAATTATTTTTATTTGTAACATATATTAATTTATAGTCAATATCATATAATCTTTTGAATAGCGGGTCGGTTGCATCTGCAACCTCAATGGAGACCAGGTGTTTCATGGTTTCAAAAAGTCAATATCATATAAGATATTGTTTTATAATTCGAAACTATCTTAAATTTAAGCTTTCTTTTAAACTTTCCTTTATAAGATTAGTCTATCTCCAAGAGAGAAATTATATTAATTTATAGTCAATATCATATATAATATTGTTTTATAATTAAAAAAATATCTTAAATTTAAACTACTTTTTTTTATATGATTATTCTATATTCTATCTTAAAAGTGAAATTATTTTTATTTATAACATATATTAATTTATAATCATTTAGATACTCATTTATTTATGTTTAATTATATTTTACTTGTTTGTTTTTTAATAATAATATGAATGTTTTATATGCAAAATTTACAACTATATGATATTAACATTTACTAACAAGAATCTATAACAACATAAATAAATATTTTAAAAATAATATATAATGATATCACATCATCTTTCTAAAAATGGTAAATATTTCATATCACATGGAAAAGTTTTATGGCCAATAAAAAAACTAAAAAACTAGAATATTAATTTTGGTCTTAGTTTACTTTAATAATCATCATATTTTATTTATAACAACATAAATAAATATTTTAAAAATAATATATAATGATATCACATCATCTTTCTCAAAATGGTAAATATTTCATATCACATGGAAAAGTTTTATGGCCAATAAAAAAATAGAATATTAATTTTGGTCTTAGTTTACTTTAATAATCATCACAGTATTGTTCTATTTTTGTTTAATAATTTTAAATTTCAAATCATCATTATAATATTGTTTTATTTGTATTTAATCATTTTAAATTTCAAAAAACAATATTTTTTTTTAAAATTAATTATTTTAAAAATATTTTGACACACCAAATTACTCAGTTAGAGTTATTACAAGTTAGAGCTATGATGGCTTGGTTAGAGCTATGATGGCCCGATTAAAGCTATCACAAGTTTTTTAATTATTTTAGGAAAATGAGGGAAACTAACTCACGTAGCAGGGTTTCATGACAGATAAAACAACTATTAATGGCCCCAACACACAAATATATGGTAACCTCATCAAAGTAATAGTCAATACATTCTGATGATACTTTATTAGCCTTGATTGGATATTGTATGGTGACATGGATCTTTTC
This sequence comes from Picea sitchensis, assembly GCA_010110895.2. Lineage (NCBI taxonomy): Eukaryota > Viridiplantae > Streptophyta > Pinopsida > Pinales > Pinaceae > Picea > Picea sitchensis. The sequence goes on along the minus strand of SNQJ01S0179747.1, from coordinate 15,631 downwards.
GCAAGATTCCATGTCATGTGGGCCCACCAGCAAGTCAGGGGTTTAAGTGGAAATTGTTCCGTACCAAAATTGACGGGTGAGGTGGAATTATTTCAGATTGGTGATCACATATTCTCTATGGGCTAGGTGAGACCTTTCCAACTACTTGTTCTATCTCCAATTTCGACTCTGTCTCATCTGACAACTTTTTTGGGCTAAGAAAGCATGCTCAAAAGTCAAAGTCAAACTTTGACTTGAAACAATTTTGGAGAAATATTAAAAAGTAATGGAAAAATAATAAAAAAAATTCAGAAAATTCAGGTAATCATTCGAAGGACACGCATCCTCCCTCATGAAATATTGGGGAATTTTGATTTTTTTGAAAAAATAAAAAATACAAAACCCTCCCTCTCCCCTCTCTCAAGTCATTTTGGCATTTTGGACAAGGGGAGAGGGACCTATGTAACAGGTCTTCAATGGAAGAGGAAGGATTATTGACATCAAGTGCAGGTATTCATAGGGAATCCATCCATAACCATGCACCAAACTTTAGACACAAAGCCAGGTAACCCCCATCATGCCCAATTCAAAAAAGAAAGAAAAAACTTGTTGGTTATGGTAGATTTTTGCATGGAAAAATGTTATTTCTGCCTTTAGAATGGTTGTTTTAGTGTCAATTCAGATTAGAAATAGAGATTTGGTTGTTGGTGTGCAATTTTATTAATTTCCTGTGCAAAAAATTCAAAGGGGAGGGGATTCGAACCCCTCTTGGACACAAGGCCCAAGTCTCTAGGCCCCTTTAGAGAATTAAATTTCTGATTTTGGTTGAGTATGCAAGTCTGTGCATGGCCATTTGCAGGGCCTGGGCTTTGAAGCCCATCCCCCTCCCATTTATATGCTCAGAAATTCCCAGAAATTGCCCAAAAATAAAAAAGGAGGGGAGGGGATTTGAACCCAAGACCTCTCGTCCCTTTTGCAGAGTTCAAAAACCCAAAAACAATTGAAAAATCAAAAAATTATTTTGGTGGTGGTCGGCCACCCGTCCACCACCACGGTGCCACCATCCACCAAAATGCCTCCTCCACCTCTTCGCATGGCCAAAACACCCACACCAATCCTCCTCCTTTGCATGCACAGTCCAAAAACATTGCATGAGTCTGCTCCCTCCTCTCCATTCCTCCACCCAGCGCCACCTTCTTTCCATCCCTCCTCCTCGGCCTCCCCTTCTCCCTCTCCCGTGCAACCACATTCTCCTTCACTACGCGCAGGCCTTCACCCCTGCCATCTCCTCCTCTCCACTCCACTGACACGCAATACCCATTCCCTCCATCTCCCGATCCTCCTCTCTCCCCTAAACCCCTCACCACCTCCCCCCATTCTGCCTCCACCACCTGCAACACCTTCCATCCTCCCCCGCGCGCACACCCAACTCCCCTCTCCTTACCCCACAACCCTCACTTACCCTGTGCCCGACCTCCCATTCCTCACCTCCATTCCTCCTCATCCTCAATTCCTCCACTGCGCAGCAAGCCCTTTGCCCCTCTCCATACCCCACATCCCCTCCCTCCTCTCTCCCGCACCAACACCACCTCCTCCCTCCCTCCTCCAACCACCATGGCTCCATTTGGGTTCCAGGTTGGTCGTGTGGGAGACAAGGAGCGTAGGGTGGGGGGGTTTTTTAAATTGTATTTAATTTAATTTAAATTTAAATTTTATTATATAGTTTGTTTTATATATTTTTTAATTTATTTTTAATTTTAAATAAATTTATTTTTATTATTTTATATATATTTAATATATATTAATATATGTTATATATATTTAATAAAATTATTATTAAAATTTTATAATAAAACTAAATATATATGTGTGTGTGTGTGTGTGTGTGTGTGTAGTAAAATTTAATTCCATCCCCCCCGCGTAAGAGTTACTGGAATTTTTAATTGCATAAATTCGCCATACGGAGGAAGATTTTCACCCATAAATAGTAGAAACGATCAGGGTGAAGTCAAGAATACATCTATGGAATTTACCTCCAAAAATTCAGCCCATAATTTCAGTGGCATGTCCCAAAGCAACAGGGACTCATTATTGGCCCAAAAAGTACGCGTTAGAAAGAGGCCTAACTGGGAGCCTCCAAGGCCAAATTGGGCCGGATGAGGAAAACCTATTTTAGAAATAGGTATGAAGACTTGTAGAAGCCTGTCAATTCTGGTGTCCATCCCAGAATTTTTCCCAAATATCAAAATTTTCCCTGATCAGTCTCTCGACCGACTCCTTCCCACGTACATGTCCAGGGCCATATCCTACTCATCTGGAGTCAGATTTGCGCCAAACGAAAGGTAAACAAAATGTAGCTAATACAGATATAGTATGGGCACAATAAAAATTAGTTCTTAGGATGTTTGGTATAGGGGAAAATCCTCTCAAGGTTTAGACCTAGGGGGTCCCTTCACTAAAACAAGCCCAAATCGAAGACGTGCTCTAGTCAACTCACAGGGAAACTTATAGGAAGAAAAGGGGGGGTATAATCAGGTCTAAAAAGTGCATGAACAACGGTAATTTCCTTACATACAACGAACAAATCCCAAAGGCCTATTTCCCTCCTAAGTAGCTCTGTAATTTCCCCACACCTTGGGGCTTCATCCGAGTGAATGCGACAGCCATAGATGGTTGGGAACTATCCTAAATCACATCATCTACCACTGAAAAATATGGAAGCAATTAAAGAGTCCTTGGGATGGAACAAATCCCAAGGAAGATGATGATGTAGCATATTAATTTTGTCATTTTATGAAAAATGACTTTTTTTTAATAGTTTGGTCTCGCATAATTTTCTTTTTGGCATGTATACATTGTAATTAAGAGGTCAAATCAGATTTGATTTGATCCCTTTTGGATAAGATTCTCTTTTAGGATAAGTTTACTTTTTGGTAAAAAGAAAAAAAACACTTTAGGGTTGGTCTTTCCAAAAGTGACAAGTGTCTTGTGACCTCTCCCTAAGCCTTCACCTCTCCTTTATAAATAAGAGGGATGGAATTGTAAAAGGAAGAGGATGAATATAGTAACAAATCTCTACGTAAATTTTCCGAAGACTCCTTGTGTGTGTGATACTTGTTAAATTTTAGTTGTTGGACATGTCACTTATTGGTTAAGGGTTAAGGGGTAAAATTAAATACTTGTTATGTTAGCTATCTCCAAAAGGGATTGGTTAGTTAGGTGTTTGTTATTGCTTCCTTGGGTTTAACTAACTTGATTTCATTTTCTAACATCTTTGTTTAACTTGTTTGATGTGTTTTAGTGCAGATTTTTTGAAGTATTCAAATTTTTTTAGCCTTAGCTAATGACTGGGAGTCCTAGGGCCCCTTAGGATAGCCCTTAAATAAGATTCTTAGTTAGTTGTTCATATTTGTTTTCTTCCTTATCTTGTTCATGTAGATGTATGTTATGTTTTCCTGTTGTTAACCTTGTTGTCCCAAACAAGAAAATTGACCATTTTGGTCAATTTCTCCCCACGAGACAACCATCTTAGTTGGTTGTTATATATATTTTATGTATAAATTTGTGTTTCATTTATTTCAGTTTTTTCATATATAAACACTAAAATTTCATTGTTTCCCTCCAAGGATATAATTCGGTCATCTATTATGCTTCTCCTAATAGGTTGGGAACCACCTAAAAACCTATTTGGGGCAAAGGGGCCAACATGACATCGAAGAAAAAAATCAAATTTGATCTATAAATCCACCCAATCACTCTCATATTCACCTTATATTCACTAGCACTCTTTCTAAAAATTTTGGCACATATACCCATGTTAATATGTTTTGCTTGTGTAGATAGTCTGAGTAGTTTACTTGTAAATTTCTCTTTATAAAAATCTGATTTGTACTTTCATAAATTACCATCACTATTTCGAATTCAAATATGTAAACTTTTGATCCCCATACAAGGAATTAGTTGGGGCTTTCATGCACATGGAGGCCTTGTCACTCGCAAAGAGCCTCAAACCATTCCTTTGGATTGAATGGTATAATTGTTTACTTGTAAATTAGTTTATTTTGTCATATTTCATTGCATATTTCCTCATACACTAATCTATAGGTGGCTACCCCTAAAGGTACCATGCAAAAATCAACAAGCTAAAACACTCAAAAAACTGCAAAACACTTGAAAACAAAGCAGGGGTCAGCCCCATACACTTAAACAAAAAACCTATACTCCTTAACTATATATGTACACATATTATCTAGTCGTGACATATATGTCACATACCTATTTACTTGTTTTTTGTATAAAGTTTTAGATATATTTCAATTCATTGATGAGGAGGCACGCTTGTGAAAGAAAAACGTGACCTCGCCACGTGGATGGTCTGGTTCTTTATTTCGAGCAATTTCAATTTCATATAATACTAAGTTTCAAAGCTAGGGAGTCTTCATCAGGAGCCCCTTAGAAGTTGTATAGTTATTATAAATAAAGTGGTATTTCTTTAGTACCACATGGTCAAGGAGTTGAATAGCTCAGCTTGGTTGGAAACTACTCTGCTTGGGTAAGATCAGTTAAAAATCCCTTTAGGGGGGTCCTGGGCCTCTTCCTTTTCGTAGGTATCCTTCTTCCATCCAAACAACTTTAAGAGCTCGAAAGCGCTGGTGATGAGAAGTGGTTAATCATTGTTTCTCTGAATTGCATGGGGCACTCTTCAACCTAACCACCGTGGTCTACTACGAATTCTCTTCGTATATTGGTTGGCACAATTATGTGATGTGTTTGCTTGATCGAGATAACCTTTAAAATAGCGTGGTGGCCAATTCATGTGTTAATAACTAAAAATTCACCAATAAAATACATTTAAAGTCAAACCTTTTGTCAATCCACCCTTCATCCACAAACTGAAATTGCAGTTGTAAATACTCTCCCAAACATAGATATAACAACTTGTAGAGAGGTTTTCCATCTTGATTTACAACTCCCTTTTGATTCGGTAATTTTTCGAGATCACTTCCTGGGTCACCCCGGGGGGTACCAAGCCATTCTGGGCTTGTTTCCCTTCTTTAAAATATTTGAAAATATTGTTGTTCGCAATTTACATCCATCTAAAAAGAATTAGTTGTATCTTTTAAGCTCACATTTCACCCTTATTTTTCACTTTTTCACTTGAGGCATCCACTTGTCTATTGTCTAGGACCCGAGTTTACCCCGTGAACCGATTCTGGGCCATTTTCCAAGGCTTTAAGGGAGTGAACATCTCATTGTTAAATTTTTTTAGTTTGTTGTCCTAAAAATAAACAAGCTTATTTTCATCCCATTTTCCGTAATTCTCACCCCCAGGCCATTTTGGCCATCCTGAAAAGTGAGGGAGGACAACACCCAGGGTGGGTGGTCCTAAGAAGGAATTCTTGTAAGTATTTCACCTCTCCTTTTTCCACTTCACTACCACCTCAGGAGAAGGACTATATGAGGTGCAGGTAGTCTCCACCTCGTGGCGAGCTATCAAAATTGTTTAACCGGCTTGACAACCCGATAGGTTGGATCTGTCCCAATGGACATATTTTTCTTATAACACGCCCCTTTTCCAGCGACCATGCTGGGGACTTGCAATTCTCTTTAGTTTTTCTTGTATCCCAAACTTGTACTAAGCATTGGACCCAAATTATTTGGGGTCCTTTTCCCCCTTGTTGACTGAATTTTGTGGCAAGGTATTTCGGTAATCCTTTGGATTTTCTTTGGTACTTGTTATAGTTTATTTCCCTTGCAATTTCGTTTCATTTGGGAGTCATAAATACCATCAAGTTTTCCTTTCCTCTTACCTTTTCAGTGTCCGATTTTACTAGTTCGAACTCACGTGAGAAGTTATAAATCTGTCATACTTTACCTTTCACTTTGAGAAGAACGAAAACAAGATTTGTTTATAAGTTGGGTTATTTTAACATTGTGTCGGAAAGAGTAGGATTGTTGGTGTGATACATATTGTGTACTTAAATTACTTGCTTCATCCCCTAGCAAGGTCACAGGGAGGAAACATCATAATACTAGGGAAACAGTGTCCCCCAGGAATACAAGAAGTCAAAGTTCACAAAATAAAACAAGTAGAGAGACACATACACCTGGGAAACCAGAGAAACTCATTACACCTACTGTGCGAGCTAATTCACTCTCTTTCTCTTCTCATTTTCAAAGCCCCCAAATAAAGAAAGATTTAGTCAATCCAAGAACAGTTACTAATCCTCAGGTTGTTCCTCTCATCGTTCCAAGAACTGTTGTTGTTCCTCCAATATTTTTTGCGATGGAAATGCCCTGGCAACCCGATACTCCTTTGAGGTTTCCCCGACATCTTCATGACATTCCTACAGATACCCCTAATAGGCTTCCTAAGTTCAGAGGAACTGGTACATTGAATGTCAAGGAACATATACAAAACTTCTATGATGCATTAGCACTTATGGATATAACTATTCTAGATTTCATCATTATACTTTTTGTAAGAACCTTTGAGGGTTAAGAAGCGATATGGTACCACTTGCTTCCCAATGATAGTATCCCAGATTGGGACACTATGGTCCAAGAATTCAAGAATCATTTCCAAGGGGCGGATGATGTAGATTATTTACTCAGGGATTTCAGAACCATCTCCATCCAAGATGAGGAGAAAATTTGAAACTTTAATCAATGCTTTACCTAAACCTTGAATAGGATCCCAACTGCTTCCCAACCATATGGGAAAATTTTGTTCCATTACTACATGATCGCTATGAATCCAAATGTAAATTATATATTGAGATATAAAGTAATGCATGCTTTAGATGCAGCCAAGGCTAGCTCCCTGTAAATTGAGAGAAACATGGTGGAATCTGGTATGATTCCCTCACCTTTAGCGCAACCCTGTTTTAACAAGTGTCCTAGGAATGAGGTACCTCGAAATGAGGGTCCTCGATGTGAACCCCCACCTGCCCAAACTTCGAGGATTGAAGAAAGGGAAATTTATGAAACACTCAAGTTGTTAATAAACATGAATAACCAAATAATTTCCCTTAATCGAAAGATGAATGAATTGCATCTTACTACTCCTACGAGGTCATGGACTCATTTTCCTCCTACTCCTCCTCCTAAGAAACATGTTTATGAAGTGTATTTGTGCCAATTTTTCCAAGACTTCCATGATCCTGAGTATTTCTACTCATACACACGTCACCTGGAATTGTCTAAAATCGGTAAAGCCCCTCTGCCTCTAGTGAAAAAAAAGCTTGCCTCCACTTCCTAAAACGACCAAGTTAAAATGGAATATTATGTTCCCTGCGATGATGATCCTCTTCCCTTCGGAAGATTTTCTATGGAAACTAGGATTCAGGCCCCTAAAACCACTGTAAAAGGGGTGGAAGGTACCAAAATCGATCCTAAGGACAATGAAAAAGGAAAACTTCCCACGAATGGCAGATTACCTTCCCCTCCAAGGAACAGGGTTCCATGGACTCCAAACAAGGTAAATTTTCCTAATAATCCACCTCCCTGCTTCCCAATACTGAGACCTTACAACATTGTTGAAGACATAGCGAAGGTCCCCGCCCACATGACATTATCATATGCTCTTAGAACACCTGCTCAGTTTGAAAAACTTTCACGTGTTCTACAAGCACCTCCTACTCCATGAATAGAAAAAAGAGTTTGTCTTTCCAAAGAGTCCTCTTCTCAACCTAAGGAATCACATGATGTTATTTATCTAGACCCTATGGTTCGTCCTTTCTATATCTCAGTTATGATTTATGATTTTGTGCTGCATAATTGTGTTGCTGACACAGGCGTGAGGCACAATGTCATGCTCCTTCGAGTCATGAGGAGACCGAGTCTTGAATGCATGGACCCATGTAAATATCTGCTATCTTTGGATTCAAGGACTATAGAAACTGTTAGTTACATCAAGGACTTATCCATTACTTTCAACCAAGCTCCGGATGTGAGCATGCTTATAAACATGAATGTAGCAGACATACCTGAAGAATATGGCATGATTTTAGGGAGGGAGTGGTCCAACAAAGTAAAAAATGGTTGTTACTTCATGGAATGAACCCACTTCACCTTTCCTCATAAAGGTGTTGAAGTTGTCATTAGGAGGTAACCAAAATACTGAGAGCATGTTGTACTTTCTTCCTATAATACAAAACATGTGTCTTTTCAAGACACAGGGATGGGTACGTATATTGTGTTATATGAGGAAGATGAACATGTCCCTCCTTCTGAGTTGGAAGAAATGGTGTGGAGCATGGATTTTGAAGGTGCTAAATCCAAGCATGGATCTGGGGCTATGGTCCTTTTGTGTGATCCCAAGGGGAATGCAATCCCTTTATATTTTCAATTAGAATTCCCTAACACTAATAATATGGTTGAATATGAAGTGTTAGTTCAAGGCCTCCAAAAGGCCTTAGACTTAGGAATTCTCCATTTGTTGGTAAGTGGGGATTCTGAATTGGTTGTAAATCAAATTAGAGATAAATATGGAGTTCATAACCCTCGCCTCAAACAATACCCTCGAAAGGATAAGGAACTTATTGATAAGTTCTTATCTTTCAATATTCAAGCCATACCTAGGGCCACAAACCACATAGTTGATACTTTGGCCTTGGTTGGTTCATGCTTCACTTCGGATTTCATAATGTATATCGAAGATATAAAATTCCAAATTTTACATAGACCTGCGTTACCTGATAACATTGACTCTTGGAAAGTTTTTTATACCGATGAACAAATATGTAGGTTCCTTCAAAACAAGGAGGAATTCGAAGATTTACATATCATCCATGAGTTGGAAGAGGAAACTGGGGACATAATCCAATTGAAGGAAAAATAAAACTCCCCCTGGTTTGTCTGTACTAGAATCCATGTTTGATTACAATGATGCCACTACCTCTACACCTAGTATTGATAGTGAATTTGTTAGGAAGGTGTAAGAAGACATCCCTATAAACTTGTTAACTAAGAAAGATCCAAAAATGGTCTATATAGGGTCACAGTGTTCTCCTTCTGAGACTATTCAATCCATTGAACTCTTGAAAGATTTCAAGGATGTTTTTTCTTGGTCCTATGAGAATCTCAAGGTTTTCGATATGTAGGAAATATTCCATGCCATACCCATAATCCCTGATTTGAAACCTTACAGACAGAGAGAAAAAAATAAATAACCTTCTTTGGAATGAAATATTAAAGATGAATTAGAGAATATGGAAGCATCTGAGGTCATATACCATGTTTGTTTCTCACAATGGGTATCTAATTAAGGTTCCTGTTAGGAATAAAACTGGTGATATTTGTTTGTGTGTTGACTTTCGACATTTGAATAGGGTGTCCCTAAAAGACAAATACCTTGTCCCACCAATGGAAGAGATCCTCGAACAAGTCTCCAAGGCTTAGATGATGTCCATTTTAGATGGTTTCTCAGGTTACAATCATATAGCCCTCAATCCTTCTGATAGTCACAAAACCACCTTCACTACTTGTTGGGGCACATATGCGTATAACAATATGCCTTTTGTCTTGATTAATGCCAGGAACACATTTCAATGTGCCATGGCCATTGCTTTCAAAGGATTATTGGGTAAGATTATTGTTTTCTAATTCAATGACCTCAAATTCTTTTCCAAAGAACGAAGTAGTCATTTTGATCACCTCAGACAAGTTCTTCTTAGATGTCATAAGTTTGGAATATCTTTAAATCCTAATACGACCATTTTTGGTGTTATGGAGGGAAAACGTTTTGGTCACACCGTCTCTTGATAAGGTTTCATAATTGATCCCAAGAGAGTGGTAGAAATAAAAAAGATTCCCTTACCTACTAATAAAAAAAATGCAATCTTTCTTTGGAAAGATAAACTTCCAGAGACACTTCATTCCTAATTTTTCTCAAGTAGTCAAACCTCTAAATCAACTTATGAAGAAGGACACTCAGTTCAAATGGGACCCCCCTACCCATCAAGATTTTGAATCCATTAAGAAAGCCATTTCTTCTATCCCTCTGTTAATCAGTCTTAATCCCTCTAAATACTTTGTCATGTACACTAATTCATCAAAGGAGACAAGTTCTGCAATCTTATTTCAAAAGGATCATGAGGAAAATCTTAGGCCAATCGCCTTCGTGAGACAGAATTTGAAGACACACCAAGTGAACTATTCTACATTGGAGAAACACATATATTCTTTGTATAAATCCTTGGAGAAATTACAACATTACATCCAAGGCCACAAAGTTCAGGTTTTTGTGCCTACATCTCTCTTAGTCACTTCCTTGAATCAAACTGAATTGCATAGTAAATGGTCCAAATGGATAACACGCATGCAAGATTATGACTTGGACATTAAATCGATGAAACCATAAGGGGGACATATTTGGATGAATTCCTAACCCAATCCCACCCCTCGGTCATAGCTGAACCACCTCAAGTAGATGACATGATTTCTTTCAAAGAACTAGTTAACAAAATTGATTTATCCTCGGAACCATGGTCTAGACCTATCATGTGTTTTCTAATCAATGGTGTTTTCCCGCCGAAAATGGATACTAAAGAGAAACGAACAATTCATTTACAAGTTGTCCAGTATGTTTTACAAGACCAAATCCTTTACCAAAGAAACCTTGATTTTTTTTTGTCACAATGCTTGACTCCTGAACAGGCCCAAATGGCTCTTGAACAATGCCATTATGGGGTTTGTGGAGGTCACTTTTCATCCAAAGACATTGCAGCAAAAGTTTTACATGCATGTTACTTTTTTCCTTCACTCCACCAAGATTCCCATTTACTGGTTCGAAAATGAGAAGCTTTCCAACGCTTCACCTGGAAGAAAATGTTAGCTTCCTTACCTCTTAGGCCTATTCAAGTCCAAGTCCCTTTCCCAAGATGGGACATGGACTTTATTGGGCCAGTTTCACATCCTTCCAGCACTGGTCACATATTCATCTTAACAACTATAGAATACTTTACAAAGTGGGCTGAAGCAATTGCTCTTAGGAACCCTACGAGTCAATAGGTGGTAGAATTCGTTGAACGTAACATTTTATCTCATTTTGGAGCCCCTGCTGAGAAACTAACTGATAATGGATCAGCTTTAATGTCTAATGTCATGCTTCACCTTGGTGTCACATATGGCATCCAACTTTTCTGATCTTCCACCTACTACCTCCAAGGTAATGGATTGGCTCAATAAACAAATAAAAATATGATTCAGATCCTTAAGAGAACGTTCAAAGATAAAAAGTGTGATTGGCACACAAAGTTAAACGTTTCTTTATGGGATGATCGTATAACCCTTAAGACAACAATGAGCCAAAGTTCTTACACTTTGGTGTATGGAGCCCCTATTGTCCTACCTGTTCACTTACAAATTCCAGCCTTGAGTTTGGCTATTGCTGAGGAATAAGATGATTTCCAACATTTATATCATTGTTTAGACACACTCATCGAACTGGAACAGGTAAGAAAAGACACGTTCCAACACCTCCAAAAGAACAAAGACATTGTTAAACGTTCCTTCGATAAAAGAGACACAATGGTACATTAAAAAGTAGGAGATGATGTCCTAATGTGGGACAAATCACATGAGGTCCTATCCAAACATCACAAGTTTGATTCTTTATGGTTGGGTCCTTACATGATATGCAAGGTTTTAGGGACAAATGCTTTCAGATTAAAAACCTTGGATGGCAAACCACTTCAATTCCCTATGAATGGTCGTCACCTAAAGTTATTTTACTCCTGAGAGACCTCGTCATCTTGTACATAAGTCCCCACTTATTCATGTTTTGTTTTTATGTATCCATTGTTGTTGATTTTCCTTCTTTTATGTATTTGATGTTGTCGTTTTTATGCTTGTATATATCTTCTTGGTTTCAATTTTGATCTTTTTTCCTGCTTGGTTTCAATTTTGATCTTTTTTCCTGCTTGGTTTCAATTTTGAGTCTTTTTCTTGTTTGATTTCGATTTTTTAGTATAAGCCCCTTTTTTTTATTTTTCCCTTGGTTTTGGTCTTTTTCATTTTAATGTCATAGTGTGTCTTCTTTTTGGTTTGCCTGGTGTTCAATGGGAATGGTATTGTCCTTGTTATTATATGGTTGTTTGAAAAGAATGCACTCTTAGGAACCCTTTTATCATGTTTGGACTATGGGAAACTATGACTTAATATCATCTTAAATAGGAGTCAACCCGATTGTTATTTAATCAAAGTCAATGAGGAAAGTCTACGGGGGTAGCATATCATTCTCTGGTGAAGATGAAAACCATGATGGCATGATGGCTTATATAGCTATGTGATTGCAACTGCACTTTACCCGACCACTTAAAAATCTAATTTTTCCAAGAAACGATCGTTTTTCCTACAAAAATTCCATCACTTGTGATCACTGTGATATTTCAACACCTACTGCTAAAAGTTTTTCATATTTATTTAGTCCCTTGATTGACTGATTTGCTTGCTATTTTTTCTCCAGTGGGTCGTTGATTTCAAAAGATCCTCGTTTTCTTGTTTGTGTGTCGAAAATAGAAGGTATGCATGAGACTTTGTGTTGATCCAATGTTCACCTTAAGCCTCGATTCTCATAGTTAAGCCATAATCTGGGTGAGGGACTCATGTCACTTGGGCCACATTTCTCAACAAAACCCAGGTCAGTATTCCCATTCTTCTATCTTATGTCAATCTCAGTATAAATTTTGTCATATATATTTACAACACCACTTTTATTCTTTGGTTATCCCTATTGTGAAAATTTTTCCTTATA
>SNQJ01S0179745.1:19202-33666 GCA_010110895.2 Picea sitchensis | reverse complement strand
GGGTGAGGGAAACCAAGGCCAGAGACCCTATAAGCCTTTCTTTAAAAGAAACCAACCTTTCAAAGAAATTGAACCTCCCCCAACCAACCTAAACATTGACTTAGGGAATGTCGCATCTGATTCTTTCTGTACTTACCACCAAGAGAACCACTCAGAAAGGGAATGTCCTCAGTGGGTCAATGCCATGAATTTAATGGGCAATCATTTTCTGGGCGAAGTCTCTTTGACCGAACCACCCAACAGTTCGGCCTTTAACATTGCCGACCAGGAAGAGGCTGACCCACCACAAGACACGACCATGCTGATATGGGATCCCAACATGATTGTGTCTTTGGATGATTTGTTTAAACCTCAGGCACCACCCACAGAGATATCGGTGGTACAAACACGTAGTAAGGGTCAACCCGACCCAAAAGATACCGATACCACCCTTGTCTCACAAAGTAAATTGAATCCCGATCGCCCGAGAATGCCTATCGCTCCTAGTAAACAACCTCTAAGCATCCATATGTGGGAATCTCCTAATCTAGATTATAACGTAGTTGAATATTTGAAGAAGTTGAAAGCTAATATATCGGTTATGGATGTATGTAGAATCCCTCAGTAGAAAGACCTTATGTTGGAGGATCTAAGTTTAGTAGAAAACCCGGCCACCGATGAAGGTCGAGAGAAGAATCTCCCCCCTACAAATTTTACAAGCAAACCAACGATAAACACTTGCTCAGAAGGCAGGAAGGAGAGGCCTTTCGTGCCTCCTTTCCTTTTAACGTTCAAAGTATTCAATAGGAATCTTCACAATTGTCTGGTAGATTCCAGAGCGTCTTCTAATGTCATGCCCTTGGCCATTTGTAATAACCTAGGTGTTTTCCCTGTCAAAATCAATAAGCATGTTATACAACTAGACAAAACCCAGGTCAAGGTTATGGGGGAACTCAAAGATGTGATGATTAGGATAGCGACACACCATAGTTTCTTGCAGGTGATTGATATCATTGTAGTAGATATCCCTGAGGCATATGGGCTATTATTGAACCGAGATTGGTCTGAAAAGATGAATGGATACTTTAGTACTAACTGGCCACACCTTTGGATACCACTGAAAGGATACAAGAACATGATTCGAATTGATCGGGAGAGGTATCTGAAGCATACGATCATCGATCTGGAAGCCCCTAATGAACCAACCTCCATGTATTTTCCCATATTAGGTAATTATTCTTGTGACTCCTACTTTGGGAACTTCCCTCCCCTCATATCCAATGTTTCACTTACCCAAAACTCCGAGCTTCCTTTCTAGGAGAAATCGTCGATGTTGACAGAATATTCTCTCTTTTTTCAAAACCCCGTGCTAGGTCGGGCGGAAGGAAAGGGTGGAAAACATAACATCAATAATGGTGAAGGAAGGAATGATTGTCATTCGTGTATTTATACCCTCTATTTTGATGGATCCAAGTCACAAGAAGGATCAGGAGCGGGGTGCATTCTAGTCGACCCAAGGGGTAGGCGTCATTTCTTGTCTTGTAGGCTAGAATTCGAGTGCACCAACAACACTGCTGAGTATGAAGCCCTGGTGCAAGGGTTAAAGGAAGCCATAGATCTTAATGTCAAAGAATTAAAGGTTTTAGGAGACTCATAAATCATAATTAGACAAGTAAGAAACAAGATACATTGCAATTTGCCCCACCTTAAGAATTACTAGAAGGAGGTGCATAGGTTAATAGAACGCTTTGAAGTTTTCAACATTACCACAATCCCCAGGGCAAAGAACACCCTTGTCGATTCCCTAGCCACAACCGCTTCTAGGATATCGCATTTAGAATATTATGAAGCCTCCCGATTCATAGTAGAACTGCTCTACAAGCCATCGATACCTAATAACATTTCTAATTGGAAATTCTTCGAAGGAGATGAACAGATCATAAGTTTTTTGACCAATCAGGACAATTTCAAATTTCTCACTAATGATGATGAAGAGTTCCAAGAGAACTCAATGGGAAGGGGTCCTATGGAAGACCGGCTTATGGATAGATGAAAGGCCCATACAATCTCGAAAGGGGTAGCTAATCTAGAAGATCTGTTTGATCTAAAGGAACGATTCAAAGGTCCCAAAAGTGCAAAGACTGGCAACTCTTGTCCCCTCCATGAAACTTTGAATCTTGGGACCTTAGAGAACCTAAGGAATGTAAACCTCAACAAAACTATATCTAATGAAGAAAGAAAGGCCTACCTCAAGCTATTTAGACAATACCAGGACGTTTTCGCATGGTCCTATAAGAAGTTGAAAACATATGATACTCGTATTATTCAACACACCATCCTGTTGAAACCCGAAGTCAAGCCTTTCCAACAGAATCTCAGGAAATATCACCCTTCATTAGAAACTCTCATGTACCAGGAATTAAGGAAACTATTGGATGCGAAGATAATTTTCCAGGTTAGGCACTCTGCCTGGGTAGCAAATCTCGTTACGGTGAGAAAAAAATTGGGAGAAATCCGATTGTGCATAGACTTTTGGAACCTCAATAAAGCTTCGGAGAAGGAAAATTATCCCATCCCGCTGATGGAACAACTCCTGCAGACTGTGTCGGGCTCAAAGATTTTTTCTTTGTTTGATGGTTTCTCAAGATACAATCAAGTGTTGGTTTCGGAGGAAGACCAATTGAAAACCACCTTTCAAACCAAGTGGGGAACCTTTGCTTATAAACACATGCCTTTCGGCTTAATTAACGCAGGAGAAACCTTCCAGAGTGTCATGGACGTGGCATTCCAAGGGATTATAAACAAGTGTGTAGTAGTATATTTAGATGACGTGATGGTGTATTCGAAGGATGGGAGGGAGCACATCCAACACTTAACTCAGATTTTTGAAATATGCAGGAAGTACGGTATATCGTTAAATCCTAAGAAAACTATCTTCAGTGTTGAAGAAGGGAAGTTGTTGGGTCATATTATATCTCAATCAAGGATTCACATAGACCCCAAAAGGATTAAGGCCATAGCACAGCTTCCGTTACCTCATAACAAGAAAACCATGCAGTCTTTCTTCGAGCAAATCAATTTCGTGAGGAAGTTCACTCCTGACTTTGCCGAAATTATCAAACCCTTACAAAATATTATTCGCAAAGATGCCAAATTTAAGTGGGATGATGAACGAAAAAATTATTTTAACAAAATCAAAGCTGCCATATCCTGGGCTCTGGTGTTGCGAAGTCCCGATTTCAATAGAGGCTTTAATTTATATACCTTCACTTCTGACCAGTCGCTGGCTGCGGTTTTAACTCAAAAGGATGATGACAACAATGAATCCCCAGTATAATTTATGAGCACTGACCTTCAAGGAGCTGAGCTCAACTATCCTGCCATAGAAAAGCAAGCCTACGCAGTCTATAAGGCAATAAGGCATTTCAGGTCCTACATCTTCAAGAACCACACTAAGGTGATTGTGCCACACCCTACAGTCCGATCTCTGTTCACCTAACAAGAAATGGGAGAAAGAAGAGGGAATTGGATGGAAGTAGTCCAAGAATTTGATCTAGACATAAAACCTGCCAAGTTGGTAAAAGGACAAGGTTTGTGCAAGCTCACAGCCGAAGCCCAGGATCAAGTAAATGAAGACTCCAGATGGGAGAATGAAATATCTCTATGGTGTGGAGAATTAGCATACATTCCCCCAGGATGAGATTCTTGGTACAAGGACTTGGATTACCTACTACATCATAGAACTTGTCCCGAAATTCTCAACCCAAGAGAGAGAAGAGCCCTCAGGTTAAAGTCTGCACAATATCGTCTCATAAATTCAATGCTTTTCTGGATCAACTATGACGGGGTGTTGTTGAGGTGCCTCGAACATGAAGACGCCAATAAGGTGCTAAAGGAACTTCATGATGGCCCCGTCGGAGGACATTTTTCTGGAAATACCACCGCTCATAAGATTCTAAGGGCTGACTACTACTAGCCCACCTTGTTCAAAGATGCACACACTTACACTAGAAACTATAGTACTTGTCAAATAAGCGCTGGAAAGGAGAGAAGGGAAACAATCCCTCTTCAACCTATGATTGTTTTGAGACCCTTTGAGCAGTGGGGGTTAGATATCATAGGATAATTTATGCCCAGCTCTTCTAAGCTGCACAAGTACATTCTTACTGCCACCGACTATTTCACAAAATGGGCGGAGGCCATCCCTCTAACTCATGTAAATGAGAAGGTAGTGATCCAATTCATAGAAAAACAACTAATCACAAGGTTTGGTCTCCCCACTGTTCTGGTATTTGATAATGCAACTTACTTCTCCTCTACACTATTGACAAAATTTTCTCTGGAAAAAGGAATCATAATCAAGTACTCTGCAAATTATTACCCTTAGGGAAACGGTGTGGCAGAGTCAACTAACAAAAATCTGGTAAGGATATTAAAGAAGACAGTTACAGATAACCAAAGAAATTGGCATAATCAACTTCATAATTCCCTATGGGATGATATTGTCACACCCAAAGAAGCCATAGGAAACTCTCTCTACTTTCTGGTCTGCGGACAAGAAGCTATTATCCCAAACAGGTTCTATCTTCCATCTCTTCAATTGGCCCAATATTCCAACGAGGAACCCTCATTGGCCATGCAACAAAGAATCAATACTCTACTCATGTTGGAAGAAGAGAGAGAGAAGGCTAAGTCAAAATTCCTAGCTCACTAACAGATAGTGAAATGATGGTTCGATAAGCATAAAGCCAAAGAAAAGATTTTTGAGGTAGGAGACTTGGTACTAAAATGGGACAGAGCGAATAAACCAAAAGGGAAGCATTTTAAGTTTCAGAACCTATGGCTTGGACCTTTCCAAGTTGCTGAAAATATAGGGGCAGGTACTTATCAATTGAATAACTTGAGGGGAGAACCTGACACCCTCCCAGTAAATGGTCAGGCCCTAAAACAATATTTCCAATAATAGTAAAAAAATAAAATAAAATAAAATAAAATAATAATAATAATAATAATAATAATAATAATAAAATAAATATAAACAAAAAAAATGAGGACATGAGTTAAGGTTATTGAAGGAAGAACATATATTCTGCGTTCGCCCAGTGAATCACCATTTGTTGAGCTCTCAACATACCCTAAAAAATATCTCTGCCAAACTCTACTTTTTGGGTACCACTTATTGTTTAATTCAGAACAATGTTGTTTTCGCTTATCTTTGTTTTCTACAATTTCTCCTTGATTCTTTAAAATTTTCCTTGAACATGTCGAAACCATCACAACTTAAAGGGAGTAACATTTGACTAAATAATCAACCATTAATTCGTTTCACCTGACGCATCCAAATTTCGGCACCCAGAAGAATCAGAGGTGAAAGAAAATCGTCCTAGAAAACTAAGGACGTCGATCGCCGGTTTTTGTCAGCATCGATAAATGGGGAGCTGTTCTTTCGTGATAATCATTGCACAAGAAATTTTTTGATGACCGCTTTCATTCAGCATCGGCGAAAGGAAGTAGTCGTTTGCAGGGAAAGGGAGGAATCGTCGATGGTCGATCCCATAAAAACATTTCGACATCGACGAATTTCCAAGTAGCTAGCCCAAGGGAAAAGCTGCGATAAGTTCATCCCCGGTTACTAACCCCTGATACCTAAGAAAAATCGGTGATTCCTAGGCTGGGAAAGGAAGCGTGCAACTGAAAGAAAGTTACCACCTATGTTGGCACTCGTGAGTCCAATCATCTTTTTTTATCAGCCATGTGTCGTGTCAGAACCATCTGACGAAAGAAATCGGTGTCGACGTTTTTTATTTTTATTTTGTAAGGAGTATCAATGAAGAATCCCATAGCTCGGCACCGATCCCCGACTTCCCCTTTCAGAAAATGACATGATGGGACGTTTTAGCTCTAAGATACGCTAGATACGATGCATTTAATTGATTGATTAATTCCAAGATCACGCATTAGTCTCTAATTCATGCGCAAAGCCCAATGACCGTTTTAACCTGTAGATATAATGCATCTCCCTCCATGCCTCTGCCTTCAAACTACGTAAAATTGATTACAGAGAATTGGCGGTAAGTAATTTAAATTTTGTCTCATTACTTGTATTAACAGCTTGATGCGACTAGTAAGTTCTCTCTCGTTATATTACCCTAAATTATTATGAGCCAAAGAATTATGCATGTAAAGAGGTCCGGAACATCCAGAGGAGCGAGATGAACGACCCAGAGAAGGCTTCCAAGGTATAGTGAGTATTAAGCAACAAAGTTTAGCAAGCATACAGGTATGTACTAGTCTGGTGTTGATTTCATTTCACACATAAATTAAGATCTAATATTATTGTATGTGCTGACTCTAATTGAGAGTCTTCAGTTGCAGGAACGGTGCCTCCAAAGAAACCTACCACCAGGAAATATCCTAGAGTCCCAAAGATGCAAGAATCATAAGTAGGAGAAGGCTCCTCCCCAGCCGTTGCAAGAAAATTGGAATTCGCTTCCAAGACAATGCCCATCATCAAGACAATCACCAAATAAGCCTTCGCTTAGCCCCTAGCCTTTGGGGACACAAAGGTGAACATTGGGACCAAGAAAACATTCTCGCGATGGGAAGACCTGTTCAAGGAAATCAACCACGAAGAATTCTCTGAATATGCCCCGCATAGCGATCCTGACATGAGGAAGCTGGATGATGAGGTCTTCGTCAACATCCACAAGGATTACCTACACATGGTGGTGAGCAGGACTTTGGTATTCCCTTGCATTGAACTTTTGAAATGGATTATTGATCACAACGATGCACGTAAGTGTGTAATTAATGATGATAATGGTCAAATCGTCGGGGTTTTCCTCCCAATAGAAGTCCAAAGGTATTACAAGCTCAAGGAGCCAGATGAACGTTTGAACAAGGATTTTGTTGTGAATTTTTATCAGAAGCACGACACTAGCAAAATCATGGCGTCCTGGTGGAGAGAAGACAAAAAATTCGCTAACTGAAACTCCGACTGGTACTCAACGGCCAACCTCAGACAACCTTATATCTATCTAATGGCTCTGCTTTTCCGGTTGCATGGAGAAAAACATTGCTCCAGGTTTTCGGAGGCATGGATGCCTTTGGCTTATACTGTCGCCATCTCCATAACAAACTTCAACTGGGGCACGATCATCTCCAAACAGCTGAGCACCTGCATTCTACAAGCTCAGCAGGCGAAGGAAGGAGAAACTCCTACCTTCTATATGGCGTCTTATCTATTGGACGTCATATGTGCAAGAAATGTCTTTGCAGGAATGAACCTGAGCTGGCACACTTCTGAGCTACCAATCCATGTCTATTTTAGCATCTTGTGGGAGAATAGGTATAAAAGATCCTACTCTCTCATTTGCGACCAATTTATCACACCTATTCATTTCTTACTTTTCAAGAAACAATTCCCAAGGTTGTCTGATGCGGCCAAAAAAGTTATATCGAAAGTTGGTTACTGGTACCTGGATGAGAGCGAAACCTACATTAGGGTTTTCGGTGCCACAGGAGCACCACATTTGCTACCTATATATGTCCCCAACCGACTGGTACTAGGGGAAATATGTTACCAAACTATCTTGCAGGGGTACAATGCCACTTTTGTGAAGGATAAGAAGCGAGCATTCATACCCTATGGGTTTCATATCATCTTCTACCAGGTTAAAGACACTGCACAGGCCAAGCAAGAGGGATTAAGTCAATTGGAATTTCGGTTCTAGACAGGAAGATTTCGCAAGCACGATCCCAAGGGTCTGGTCTCAAAACATGCATCACAAGTATTGTCCTGTTGGCCTTATGCCCACGACCAGTTTGAGGATGAAATCTTCACTAAAAATGCTCAAGATTGGGATGAGGTGATGGCAAGAATGGATGACCCCAAAATAACCAAGTTCAAGGCCATGAGTTGGGAAGAGAAAGAGACGTTCTTGGATGAAAGAGCGCAAAGAGTGGAAGAAATTCTCAGAACTAGGGAAGAAAGGGTAACATTTGAATCGACCGAAACGATGGAAGCTCCCCAGGAAGCCCTTGTACAAAACTAGAATTTTATTGGAACTCCAGGTGCAAGGGAAAGAGGGACACTATTTCTCCAACATGCTCAACAAATAATGGATGCAACCCTCTTATCAAGAATTCTGACCAGTAACCCAGAAGAGAGCCCGACAGGGGTAGGCGGCTCCGAGCTCACAGACCTCGGTAACATCAATGGGTCAGATGACCCTGAATCCACATTGCCGCCAGCCGATTCACTGGCATGCACAACGACTCAATCAAAGCCGGGCAAGGTGTATTTCGAAACTAGTGCGCCTAACCCTATGTTTGAGCTCATAGATATATACAGTGACGATAAGATTCCATAGGCATCTCAGAAAACCTCTGTGCATGTAGAAGAAGAAAAGGGAGCCAATGAAAAAACACCTCTTGTTCCCAATGTTTAGAGTCAAGAGGACACACGAGAAGAAAAAGGAGCCAAAAGTGGCTTAGATACAGAAATACCAGATACGTCGGAGACCCGAGCAGGTAGTCCCAAGGACAAGTCAGAATTGGATGTGTCAAAAGAAAGACCCCCGCAGAAGGATGTTAGGGATGTGATGGCTAGAATACATGCAAGTGTTGAGCTCTCTTTCGACACATCCATTCCACTTGATACTCAGGTCCCCGATAAAAATCAGGAAGAGGCCGGGCCTTCGGAGAAAAACAAGGAGGTTCAAGAGTCTGATCTTGAACAAATATATACCATTGGCAGCCTAGGAAACACACTCACATGGAGTGACCAACAGATACCATATCTGGTAGACGAAGTGGCAGACATCTATGCGATATCCTATGATCAAAAGAGGAAGGCCATCGTGCAAAGGATTGCTAAGAAGACGAAGATTAGTGTGGACTGTTCTATTTTGGTTACCATAGAGGAAAGCTTGATCAACACAACAAATTCTCGCACGTCTAAACTAATAGGCGTGGGAAGAGCCCTCTCTGATGCTGCCCAGGATAGGGCCAGGAGGGATGAAAGAGAACTAGCGGATACTCTGAAGGAACTGGAACACTTGTGAAATATTTTTGAGTATTATAAAGGCACCACACAAACTGCGACATATTTGAAGAGTGAGTTTTCAAAATTTTACAACGAGTACAAGAAAGAAAGAACCTTGTTAATTGAAAAAATAATTGAGTTCTAGGGGGACACTCTCATGGCTCTCGTAGCATGCAAGGAGATGGAATGATGGCATGAAAGAGCGCAACAAGTGGTGGAAAGGCTCGAATACATTGAGGCAGTCCAATAGGGTCAAGAAAAGGAAGAACATGGCATTCAAATTTTAAGAAAAAATAGCCTCGATCACATAAATATATCCGCAAAATACTGGGCTAAGATGTCTCAGGATCCACATTGGGAGATACAAGAACAATATGCCAGGTTTTAGAAGCACTGGGATCAAATTAATAAAGTAATGAAAGATATCAAGCTCCCCGAGTTCGACAACCTCGATGAGTTTATGGACATAAGAAACGTGCTCAAGATGTATGCCGAACAAGACTCCCTATGGGCCGAAGAGTGTGTGAAGGTAGCCGACGTGAGGCCGAGACAGGTGTGATAATTCACAGAACACCCGATTAGAGCTAAAACCATGTTGCAACAACTAAATTACACCTTGATAAAATACCGATCACATGCAGCGGACATCAGAGGGATATATGCAGCCCCAATGGAACAACACTGATTTCCGTGGGCCCATACTTGTGAAGAACTCTTTATCAGATGCTCTGATTATGAAAAAAACCACCCTTTTCAAGAAACAACTCAGGTGGACTGTTGAAATACTATCAGATGATGACACCACGTGGTGATTTTTGATTAGCTCAAATTGTATTTTACCATTAATTACTGTTAAGACTTTATCTTATAAATAGGAACATCGACCGATGGTCTACGGTGGATGGTTGGTTTTAAGAACTCTTTTCTTTCTAGTTGTTAAGAATTATTTTGGAGCTGCTATGAATGAAGAAGTCCTTCTGAACCAGAGACAAAGTTGTTTTCATCATATGCATGTGTAATTGAGCCTGGAGAAGAACTATTTCCTATTCATTTCATGAGCAGATGTAACAAGTAAGAGCTATCAAATATATTGTCAAGTTATTTGGTGCAATTGTTTCGCTGCTCTTTTCTCTAATGATGGAAATGATGAATCGTTGTGTGGATATATGATGAAAGATTATGGTAGATGAATTGTTTTTCTTGCTATTGATCTTATCATACAAATGTTTTCTTCTAGTAATTAGTATCCTCAAATAGTAATTGGATGCTCACATGGTTAACGTATTATTACTAGGCCTGTGGTATAGGATTATCATTTGAATGTTTGAGCAATGGGCTATCCCAAGCTCAGCCTCTTTTGTAGTATTTAAATTTCCTCTCATCTTATTTCCTGGATAGTTTAGGTTAAAATCTCAGCTAGTGATCGAGTGCTCACACGGTTAAAGTATTATTACTAGGCCTATGGTAAGAGATTGATGTCTGCATGCTGGAGTGAGGGTTATCCCAAGCCCGACCTTTCCCAGTATTTAGACTTCCTTATTGCTGTGTGGTCAAGTTGGTTTATACCATATTTTCCTCACATTTATCCTAACTAAACAGAAAATACCAAAAGAGAAAATCCTGACTGAAGGAGATGCCTCCACAAGAAAACACAAAGCCCATCGATTAAATTGGTTGGATCACGAGATCTGGAGAACCATTCCAATAAAAAACGCTGCAGAGTCTAATTGGGCCTCGGTGGCGGGTTTGGTTCCTACTGTTGAGTTAAGGGGTTTAAGACTCGTCAACAAATAGTTCTTGTAAACTATTGGGATCATGCACACGGTGGGTAGTTATTCCTGTGCGAGAAAACCTTGGAAAGGCAAGATGGATCACCCGAGGGACTATATAGCAGAGAAGGGGATGCCTGAGCTTGGGCCTAGAGGGCGAGTGACCGCAATAAAGATGAAACATTGATAGTTATTGTAAACTATTGATTGGGATCATGCACCCAATGGGTATGTCAAGAAAAAAAAATGATCCTGGATAACAAAACAACCATGTGGATACAAATCCACAAACTGCGCAGATAATTATTGTGCTAAGATTATGAAAATTTTCATAGAAATTTTTATGCAATGTTTTCGCATAAGACTATGATTAACATGCTTGATTGTCCAAGAATTTCTGAAAGCAGGTGACAAAGATTAAGGGTCTTAAAAATGACCTGATCGAGAGAGAAAGATGAAGATTTCTGAAACAGCTGAATGAGAAAGGAATGACAGGTGTTTTTGAGGAAGAACACGGAGGACAATGTTCCTTTAAGGGGGAGGGAATTGTAATATCCATGTTTCCCCCAATTTGTAATTAATCATAAAATAGGAATTACCATGCTAAGGCATGTGGACAATGTAAATGTATTATTGTTTGAGTTGCCAATAACTGACAGTGGGGGTGAAGCCTTGAAAGTACTGGCCATGATATCACTAGAGGAAGAATGTGAAAACTATACGAGAAGGTTCATTATACCAAATAACCTCAAATTTCCCTTAATGAGGATGACAAACCTCCTTCGGATCCCTAGGAGAGAAATCAGTTAATGAAGAAAGGACCAGTGGTTGAATTATCAACCACCCCCATGAATGGAAGCATGGTCGAGCTACCAAATGTTAGCCCGAAGTACCACAAAGACCTGCAGACCCAAGCTTCCTTCTGATAGAAGGAATGTGATAGGTTGGGAACCTTCCAAAAGAAGGAAGGTAAGATAGATATACACAGAAAACTAGAGTGGGGACACCGGGGAGGAGAGCACAAGCTCGTAAGGGAGATGCACGGAGCTCTCCGAGGGATAATGAATAGAAGGTCGCGAGATTGATGTTGAGTGAGCATCCAATAAACCTCGCTGAGGCCATAATAGAGAGAAATATATGAAAGTTGCAGAGAATAGAACTCGAGCAAAAAATGAACAGAGAAAGAATCCTTGAGAACTGCGAGAGCTCCCTGGTGATATCATGGCTTGGCATGGGGGTGGCCAGAGTGATAAGAATGAATGCCTCTGAGGCTATGATAGGGTGGAAGGACGAAAACCCACAATCAATTATTTGTCTACCACCTGTAATAGATAAGTAATCACATATCTTGTGTATTTAAGTAGTACTATGAGTTAAAGTTGGATATCCTATGAATGTTGCAGGGATGGTTATGTTTGCCTAATCATTTATACTATATTTCCTTCTTTTGTATCTGCATGGATGGTTATGTTTGCCTAATCATTTATACTATATTTCCTTCTTTTGCATCTGCATGGATGTGAAATTAGGAAAGTAGGAAATCATATGGATAGGACATGTTTTATACTAGTAAATGCTTGCATCCTGTGGTGCTTAAGCTAGAATCACGAACTGTATGTTCGTCGACCTTGGACACAGTTTCATGAACGCATGTCGACCCTCCTAGTCATTATGAGTCCCTTGAAGGACGAAGTCTGTTACGCTCAGGAGAGGTAGTGCGGATATGCATAGGCTCTCTGTGAGGTAAGCAGAAACCGAGAACCACTTAAGTTCTAGACTTGATGAATGAGCGTAAGGGGTATGCAAAAATTATTCTAAGTGTTAAGTCCAGTAGAAAGAGTGTAACGCTCTTAGATCCTTCATAACTGACGAATATCAGGAAGGATAGAGAAATTAAAGTATCGAAAGGGAGTATCCTTTCTTTTGGAAGTTGAACGGATGAGATCCATTCAGGAAGATATGAGGTCTATCATAGTTGTTATATTTGAGGAAGGAATGCAGGCGTTAACACCTTGACTTCTTCAACCTTTGTAGGTCCGATGAATGTTGGTAATCATCTTGAAAGGGATAGATCCTTTGAATTCCTAAAATCAAAATCACGATGTGAACTGGGCCATAGATATAAGGATCTATAGGGACCCACCTCAACCGTCGGATCAGTGAGTTCAGAGTTTGCGCGATGGGAGAATTGCGCGTTGGTGTGACTAAACCTTTGAAATCTGAAATCACGATGTGATCTGGGCCGTAGATCCAAGGATCTATCAGGACCCACCTAGAACGTCAGATTAGAGTCTAGACAATGAGGAATGAGTGTAGAGGATATCAAATCTCAGCAGTTAGATCTGAGCGCGTGGACCAACAGTTGTTGGATCTAGAGGAAATGCATGAGATTTAACCTTTTTGGAGTTGCATAAGAGAGCAAACTTGTGAAGCCCGAGTTTGCGAAAGGATCCTAGCCATCCATTGAGAAGGGACGCGTGGAAAGAGATCAATGTTTCACTAACTCACAACTCAAGAAGTCAGAGATAGGAGTCGTGAGAACTCACGAAGTCCGAGTTGGCGAAAGGATCACAACCGTTGATCTGTGGCGAGGAGATATCAACATTTCAGATATCAGGAGAAGGGAGGTGAGTGACCCTCCAACATCGTGAAACAAAAAGTCCCGATAAGCACTTGAGGTTGAGCCCTGGGTCACGTCCGATGGTCATATGAAGGAGGAGCTAGTAAGTGTTAGGCCCCTGTCGGGAGATCGAAGATCGAGAGAGTCGAGGTGACTCACACGCAAGGAACCAATACATGATTTCACGACGTGCCTTTTAGTTAGGCTTGTGATCATGGGTAGTGGTCACGTGGAGGGTGGGGGGGTTGCACCTGGTGCTATTTCACACGGGTGAAGTCTCACAAAAACCTATGGATCGATTTCTTAGAGATTCCAGTAGGGAACCAAAGAGCTGCTTCAACTCGGGAATTTTGAAGGTCCATTGAACAAGATTAGAGACCATGGATGGAGGTTTCGACTAATTGAGGAAAAATAAATCTTTTATTTATGCCCCGTTGTGGATGTATTACAATCATTGTAGTTTTGGAGTTACACTCTGTGGAAAATAGGGTTTGTGGCCAATCCTGAAACTAGTCTAAAACATGTGTTTCAGGTAAAACCGTCATATCTTATTCATAACATATCCAAATTAAGTAAG
Organism: Picea sitchensis; assembly: GCA_010110895.2. Taxonomy (NCBI): domain Eukaryota; kingdom Viridiplantae; phylum Streptophyta; class Pinopsida; order Pinales; family Pinaceae; genus Picea; species Picea sitchensis. The sequence goes on along the minus strand of SNQJ01S0179745.1, from coordinate 19,675 downwards.
AAAAGAAGTTTTGGTTAGAGTACAGTCTGTCGTATTCTGTGTAAAATTTTAATATCCATACAAAAAATATTAAGTGTGGGGCACGCTCTACAAGTTCTCTCTCTAGAATAAGATAAAATTCAGCAAGGTATACCATTTTTTCTATAACTTCTTTTCTGAGAGGTTCCAAATAGTGACACCTAGAGGAATTGCATAAAACACACTGAAGAACATTGTGTACTATTTTCATATCTTTATTCATTATAGGTACATAGCTATGATTATTTCAAGTTAGGGTTGTTGACTAATCCAAAACTAGTCATGTGAGACTAAGGAAAAGTTTGATGAGAATGCTAGTCTCTTATTGTTAAAGTTAAGGAAGATTTGTAGGTATATGATCATATACACCAGGTCTATTATAGAGTTGCAAATCAGATTTGGAAGATGAAATTGATGAGGGATTTTGGTTGAGGTACATGTTGGGTACATGGTTG
>SNQJ01S0179745.1:0-14164 GCA_010110895.2 Picea sitchensis | reverse complement strand
AGTACACAATGTTCTTCAGTGTGTTTTATGCAATTCCTCTAGGTGTCACTATTTGGAACCTCTCAGAAAAGAATTTATAGCAAAAATGGTATACCTTGCTGAATTTTATCTTATTCTAGAGAGAGAACTTGTAGAGCGTGCCTCACACGTAATATTTGTTGTATGGATCTTAAAATTTTACACAGAACACTACAGACTGTACTCTAACCAAAACTTTTTTTCTTACTTAATTTGGATATGTTATGAATAAGATATGACGGTTTTACCTGAAACACATGTTTTAGACTAGTTTCAGGATTGGCCACAAACCCTATTTTCCACAGAGTGTAACTCCACAACTACAATGATTGTAATACATCCACGACGGGGCATAAATAAAAGATTTATTTTTCCTCAATTAGTCGAAACCTCCATCCATGGTCTCTAATCATGTTCAATGGACCTTCAAAATTCCTGAGTTGAAGCAACTCTTCAGTTCCCTACTGGAATCTCTAAGAAATCGATCCACGGGTTTTTGTGAGACTTCACCCGTGTGAACTAGCACCAGGTGCAACCCCCCCACCCTCCACGTGACCACTACCCATGACCACAAGCCTAACTAAAAGGCACGTCGTGAAATCACGTATTGGTTCCTTGCGTGTGATTCACCTCGACTCTCTCGATCTTCGATCTCCCGACAGGGGCCTAACACTTACTAGCTCCTCCTTCATATGACCATCGGATGTGACCTAGGGCTCAACCTCAAGCGCTTATCGGGACTTTGTGTTTCGCGATGTTGGAGGGTCACTCACCTCCCTTCTCCTGATACATGAAATGTTGATATCTCCTCGCCACAGATCAACAATTGTGATCCTTTCGCCAACTCGGACTTCGTGAGTTCTCACGACTCCTATCTCTGACTTCTCGAGTTGCGAGTTAGTGAAACATTGATCTCTTTCCACGTGTCCCTTCTCAATGGATGGCTAGGATCCTTTCGCAAACTCAGACTTCACAAGTTCTCTCTCTTATGCAACTCCAAAAATTTTAAATCTCATGCACTTTCCTCTAGATCCAACGGCTGTTGGTCCACGTGCTCAGATCTAACTATTGAGATTTGATATCCTCTATGCTCATTCCTCATTGTCTGGACTCTAATATGACGGTCTAGGTGGGTCCTGATAGATCCTTGGATCTACGGCCCAAATCACATTGTGATTTCAGATTTTAGAGGTTTAGTCGCACCAACGCGCGATTCTCCCATCGCGCAAACTCTGAACTCACTGATCCGACGGTCGAGGTGGGTCCCTATAGATCCTTAGATCTATGGCCCAATTCACATCGTGATTTTGATTTTAGGAATTCAAAGGATCTATCCCTTTCAAGATGATTACCAACATTCATCGGACCTACAAAGGCTGAATAAGTCAAGGTGTTAACGCCTGCATTCCTTCCTCAAATATAACAGCTATGATAGACCTCATATCTTCTCGAATGGATCTCATCCGTTCAACTTCCAAACGAAAGGATACTCCCTTTCAATACTTTAATCTCGCTATCCTTCCTGATATTCGTCAGTTATGAAGGACCTAAGAGTGTTACACTCTTTCTATTGGACTTAACACTTAGAATAATTTTTGCATACCCCTTACGCTCATTCATCAAGTCTAGAACTTAAGTGGTTCTCGGCTTCTGCTTACCTCACAGAGAGCCTGTGCATATCTGCACTACCTCTCCTGAGTGTAATAGACTTCGTCCTTCAAGGGACTCAGAATGACTAGGAGGGTCGACATTCGTTCATGAAACTGTGTCCAAGGTCGACGAACATACAGTTCGTGATTCTAGCTTAAGCACCACGGGATGCAAGCATTTACTAGTATAAAACATGTCCTATCCATATGATTTCCTACTTGCCTAATTTCACATCCATGCAGATACAAAAGAAGGAAATATAGTATAAATGATTTGGCAAACATAACCATCCCTGCAACATTCATAGGATATCCAACTTTAACTCATAGTACCACTTAAATACACAAGATATGTGATTACTTATCTATTACAGGTGGTAGCCAAATAATTGATTGTGGGTTTTCATCCTTCCACCCTATCATAGCCTTAGAGGCATTCATTCTTAGCACTCTGACCACCCCCATGCCAAGCCATGATATCACCAAGGAGCTCTCGCAGTTCTCAAGGATTCTTTCTCTGTTCATTTTCTGCTCGAGTTCTATTCTCTGCAACTTTCATATATTTCTCTCTATTATGGCCTCAACGAGGTTTATTGGATGCTCACTCAACATAAATCTCGCAACCTTCTGTTCATTATCCCTCGGAGAGCTCCACGCATCTCCCTTACGAGCTTGTGCTCTCCTCCCCGGTGTCCCCACTCTAGTTTTCCATGTATATCTATCTTACCTTCCTTCTTTTGGAAGGTTCCCAACCTATCATGTTCCTTCTATCAGAAGGAAGCTTGGGTCTGCAGGTCTTTGTGGTACTTTGGGCTGACATTTGGCAGCTCAACCATGCTTCCATTCATGGGGGTGGTTGATAATTCAACCACTAGTCCTTTCTTCATTAACTAATTTCTCTCCTAGGGATCCGAAGGAGGTTTGTCATCCTCATTAAGGGAAATTTGGGGTTATTTGGTATAATGAACCCTCTCGTATAGTTTTCACATTCTTCCTCTAGTGATATCATGACCAGTACTTTCAAGGATTCACCCCCACTGTCAGTTATTGGCAACTCAAAAAATAATACATTTACATTGTCCACATGCCTTAGCATGGTAATTCCTATTTTATGATTAATTACAAATTGGGGGAAACATGGATATTACAATTCCCTCCCCCTTAAAGGAACATTGTCCTCTGTGTTCTTCCTCAAAAACACTTGTCATTCCTTTCTCATTCAGTTGTTTCATAAATCTTCATCTTTCTCTCTCGGTCAGGTCCTTTTTAAGACCCTTAATCTTTGTCACCTGCTTTCAGAAATTCTTGGACAATCAAGCACGTTAATCATAGTCCTATGCGAAAACATTGCATAAAAATTTCTATGAAAATTTTCATAATCTTAGCACAATAATTATCTGCGCAGTTTGTGGATTTGTATCCACATGGTTGTTTTGTTATCCAGGATCATTTTTTTTCCTTGACATACCCATTGGGTGCATGATCCCAATCAATAGTTTACAATAACTATCAATATTTCATCTTTATTGCGGTCACTCACCCTCTAGGCCCATGCTCAGGCATCCCCTTCTCTGCTATATAGTCCCTCGGGTGATCCATCTTGCCTTGCCAAGGTTTTCTCGCACTAGAATAACTACCCACCGTGTGCATGATCCCAATAGTTTACAAGAACTATTTGTTGATGGGTCTTAAACCCCTTAACTCAACAGTAGGAACCAAACCCGCCACTGAGGCCCAATTAGACTCTACAGCGTTTTTGATTGGAATGGTTCTCCAGATCTCGCGATCCGACCAATTTAATCGATGGGCTTTGTGTTTTCTTGTGGAGGCATATCCTTCAGTCAGGATTTTCTCTTTTGGTATTTTCTGTTTAGTTAGGATAAATGTGAGGAAAAGCCGGTATAAACCAACTTGACCACACAACAATAAGGAAGTCTAGAGACTGGGAAAGTTTGGGCTTGGGATAACCCTTACTCCAGCATGCAGACATGGATCTCTTACCATAGGCCTAGTAATAATACTTTAACCGTGTGAGCACTCGATCACTAGCTGAGATTTTAACCTAAACTATCGAGGAAACAAGATGAGAGAAAATTTAAATACTACAGAAGAGGCTGAGCTTTGGATAGCCCATTGCTCAAGCATTCAAATGATAATCCTATACCACAGGCCTAGTAATAATACGTTAACCATGTGAGCATCCAATTACTGTTTGAGGATACTAATTACTAGAAGAAAACATTTGTATGATAAGATCAATAGCAAGCAAAATAATTCATCTACCATAATCTTTCATCATATATCCACACAACGATTCATCATTTCCATCATTAGAGAAAAGAGCAGCAAAACAATTGCACCAAATAACTTGACAATATATTTGATAGCTCTTACTTGTTACATTTGTTCATGAAATGAATAGGAAATAGTTCTTCTCCAGGCTCAATTACACATGCATATGATGAAAACAACTTTGTCTCTTGTTTAGAAGGACTTCTTCATTCATAGCAGCTCCAAAATAATTCTTAACAACTAGAAAGAAAAGAGTTCTTAAAACCAACCATCCACCGTAGACCATCGGTCGATGTTCCTATTTATAAGATAAAGTCTTAACAGTAATTAACGGTAAAATACAATTTGAGCTAATCAAAAATCACCACGTGGTGTCATCATATGATAGTCTTTCAACAGTCCACCTGAGTTGTTTCTTGAAAAGGGTGGTTTTTTTCATAATCGGACCATCTGATAAAGAGTTCTTCACAAGTATGGGCCCACAGAAATCAATGTTGTTCCATTGGGGTTGCATATATCCCTCTGATGTCCGTTGCATGTGCTCGGTATTTTATCAAGGTGTAATTCAGTTGTTGCAACATGGTTTTAGCTCTAATCGAGTGTTCTGTGAATTGTCGCACCTGTCTCAGCCTCACGTTGGCTACCTTCACACACTCTTCGGCCCATAGGGAGTCTTTTTCGGCATACATCTTGAGCACGTTTCTTATGTCCATAAACTCACCGGGGTTGTCGAACTTGGGGAGCTTGATATCTTTCATTACTTTATTAATTTTATCCCAGTGCTTCTAACACCTTGCATATTGTTCTTATATCTCCCAATGTGGATCCTGAGACATCTTAGCCCAGTATTTTGCGGATATCTTTATGCGATCGCGGCTATTTTTTCTTAATAGTTGAATGCCATGTTCTTCCTTTTCTCGCCCCTATTGGAATGCCTCAATGTATTCGAGCCTTTCCACCACTTGTTGCGCTCTTTCATGCCATCATTCCATCTCCTTGCATGCTGCGAGAGCCATGAGAGTGTCCCCCTAGAACTCAATTATTTTTTCAATTAACAAGGTTCTTTCTTTCTTGTACTCGTTGTAAAATTTTGAAAAATCACTCTTCAAATATGTCGCAGTTTGTGTGGTGCCTTTATAATACTCAAAAATATTTCACAAGTGTTCCAGTTCCTTCAGAGTATCCGCTAGTTCTCTTTCATCCCTCCTGGCCCTATCCTGGGTAGCATCATAGAGGGCTCTTCCCACGCCTATTAGTTCATACATGTGAACATCTGCTGTGTTGATCAAGCTTTCCCCTATGGTAACCAAAATAGAATGTTCCACACTAATCTTCCTCTTCTTAGCAATCCTTTGGACGATGGCCTTCCTCTTTTGATCATAGGAGATCGCATAGATGTCCTCCACTTCGTCTACTGGATCTGGTATCTGTTGGTCACTCCATATGACTGTGTTTCCTAGGCTTCCAGTGGTATATATTTTTTCAAGATCAGACTCTTGAACCTCCTTGTTTTTCTCCGAAGGCCCGGCCTCTTCCTGATGTTTATCGGGGACCTGAGTATCAAGTGGAATGGATGTGTCGAAAGAGAGCTCAACACTTGCATGTATTCTAGCCATCACATCCATAACATCCTTCTGCGGGGATCTTTCTTTTGACACATCCAATAATGACTTGTCCTTGGGACTACCTGCTCGGGTCTCTGACGTATCTGGCGTTTCTGTATCTAAGCCACTTTCGACTCCTTTTTCTTCTTGAGTGTCCTCTTGACTCTAAACATTGGGAACAAGAGGTGTTTTTTCCTTGGCTCCCTTTTCTTCTTCTACATGCACAAAGGTTTTCTGAGATGCCTATGGACTCTTATCATCACTGTATATATCTATGAACTCAGACAGAGGGTTAGGCACACTAGTTTCGAAAGACACCTGGCCCGGCTTTGATTGAGTCGTTGCGCATGCCAGTGAATCGGCTAGCGGCAATGTAGATTCAGGGTCATCTGACCCGTTGATGTTACCGAGGTCTGTGAGCTCGGAGCCGCCTACCCCTGTCGGGCTCTCTTCTGGGTTACTGGTCAGAATGCTTGATAAGAGGGTTGCATCCATTATTTGTTGAGCATGTTGGAGAAATAGTGTCCCTCTTTCCCTTTCACTTGGAGTTCCAATAAAATTCTAGTTTTGTACAAGGGCTTCCTAGGGAGCTTCCATCGTTTCGGTCGATTCAAATGTTACCCTTTCTTCCCTAGTCCTGAGAATTTCTTCCACTCTTTTCTCTCTTTCATCCAAGAACGTCTCTTTCTCTTCCCAACTCATGGCCCTGAACTTGGTTATTTTGGGGTCATCCATTCTTGCCATCACCTCATCCCAATCTTGAGCATTTTTAGTGAATATTTCATCTTCAAACTGGTCGTGGGCATAAGGCCAATAGGACAATACTTGTGATGCATGTTTTGAGACCAGACCCTTGGGATCATGCTTGCGAAAGCGTCCTGTCTAGAACCAAAATTCCAATTGACTTAATCCCTCTTGCTTGGCATGTGCAGTGTATTTAACCTGGTGGAAGCCGATATGAAACCCATAGGGTATGAATGCTCGCTTCTTATCCTTCAAAAAAGTGGCATTGTACCCCTGCAAGATAGTTTGGTAACATATTTCCCCTAGTACCAGTCGGTCGAGGACATATATAGGTAGCAAATGTGGTGCTCCTATGGCACCAAAAACCCTAATGTAGGTTTCGCGCTCATCCAGGTACCAGTAACCGACTTTCGATATAACTTTTTTGGCCACATCAGACAACCTTGGGCATTGTTTCTTGAAAAGTAAGAAATGAATAGGTGTGATAAATTGGTCGCAAATGAGAGAGTAGGATATTTTATACCTGTTCTCCCACAAGATGCTAAAATAGACATGGATCAATAGCTCAGAAGTGTGCCAACTTAGGTTCATTCCTGCGAAGACATTTCTTGCACAGATGATGTCCAATAGATAATACGCCATATAGAAGGCAAGAGTTTCTCCTTCCTTCGCCTGCTGAGCTTGTAGAATGCAGGTGCTCAGCTGTTTGGAGATGATCGTGCCCCAGTTGAAGCTTGTTATGGAGATGGCGAAAGTATAAGCCAAAGGCATCCATGCCTCCGAAAACCTGGAGCAATCTTTTTCTCCATGCAACCGAAAAAGGAGAGCCATTAGATAGATATAAGGTTGTCTGAGGTTGGTCGTTGAGTACCAGCCGGAGTTTCGGTTAGTGATTTTTTTGTCTTCTCTCCACCAGGACGCCATGATTTTGCTAGTGTCGTGCTTCTGATAAAACTTCACAACAAAATCCTTGTTCAAATGTTCATCTGGCTCCCTGAGCTTGTAATACCTTTGGACTTCTATTAGGAGGAAAACCCCGACGATTTGACCATTATCATCATTAATTACACACTTATGTGCATCGTTGTGATCAATAAGACATTTCAAAATTTCAATGCAAGGGAATACCAGAGTCCTTCTCACCACCATGTGTAGGTAAGCCTTGTGGATGTTGACAAAGACCTCATCATCCAGCTTCCTCATGTCAGGATCGCTATGCAGGGCATATTCGGGGAATTCTTTGTGGTTGATTTCCTTGAACAGGTCTTCCCATCGTGAGAATGTTTTCTTGGTCCCAATTTTCACCTTTGTGTCCCCAAAGGCCAGGGGCTAAGCGAAGGCTTCTTTGGTGATTGTCTTGATGATGGGCATTGTCTTGGAAGCGAATTCCAATTTTCTTGCAACGGCTGGGGAGGAGCCTTCTCCTACTTATGATTCTTGCATATTTGGGACTCTAGGAGATTTCCTGGTGGTAGGTTTCTTTGGAGGCACCGTTCCTGCAACTGAAGACTCTCAATTAGGGTCGGCACATAGAATAATATTAGATCTTAATTTATATGTGAAATGAAATCAACACCAGACTAGTACATACCTATATGCTTGCTAAACTTTGTTGCTTAATACTCACTATACCTTGGAAGCCTTCTCCGGGTTGTTCATCTCGCTCCTCTGGATGTTCCGGACCTCTTTACATGCAGAATTCTTTGGCTCATAATAATCTAGGGTAATATAACAAGAGAGAACTTACCAGTCGCATCAAGCTGTTAATACAAGTAATGAGACGAAATTTAAACTACTTACCGCCAATTCTCTGTAATCAATTTTACGTAGGTTGACGACAGAGGCATGGAGGGAGATGCATTATATCTATAAGTTAAAACGGTCATTGGGCTTTGCGCATGAATTAGAGACTAATGCACGATCTTGGAATTAATCAATCAATTAAATGCATCGTATCTAGCGTATCTTAGAGCTAAAACGTCCCATCATGTCATTTTCTGAAAGGGGAAGTCGGGGATCGGTGCTGAGCTACGGGATTCTTCGTTGATACTCCTTACAAAATAAAAATAAAAAATGTCGACACCGATTTCTTTCGTCGGATGGCTCTGACACAACACATGGCTGATAAAAACAGATGATTGGACTCACGAGTTCCAACATAGGTGGTAACCTTCTTTCAGTTGCACGCTTCCTTTCCCAGCCTAGAAATCATCGATTTTTCTTAGGTATCAGGGGTTAGTAACCGGGGATGAACTTATCGCAGCTTTTCCCTTGGGCTAGCTACTTGGAAATTCGTCGATGTCGAAATGTTTTTATGGGATCGGCCATCGACGATTCCTCCCTTTCCCTGCAAATGACTACTTCCTTTCGCGTTTCGCCGATGCTGAATGAAATCGGTCATCGGAAAATTTCTTGTGAAATGATTATCACGAAAGAACAACTCCCCGTTTATCGATGCTGACAAAAACCGGCGATCGGCATCCGTAGTTTTCTAGGATGATTTTCTTTCACCTCTGATTCTTCTGGGTGTCGAAATTTGGATGCGTCAAGTGAAACAAATTAATGGTTGATTATTTAGTCAAATGTTACTCCCTTTAAGTTGTGATGGTTTCGACATGTTCAAGGAAAATTTTAAAGAATCAAGGAGAAATTGTAGAAAACAAAGATAAGCGAAAACAACATTGTTCTGAATTAAACAATAAGTGGTACCCAAAAAGTAGAGTTTGGCAGAGATATTTTTTAGGGTATGTTGAGAGCTCAACAAATGGTGATTCACTGGGCGAACGCAGAATATATGTTCTTCCTTCAATAACCTTAACTCATGTCCTCATTTTTTTTGTTTATATTTATTTTATTATTATTATTATTATTATTATTATTATTATTTTATTTTATTTTATTTTATTTTTTTACTATTATTGGAAATATTGTTTTAGGGCCTGACCATTTACTGGGAGGGTGTCAGGTTCTCCCCTCAAGTTATTCAATTGATAAGTACCTGCCCCTATATTTTCAGCAACTTGGAAAGGTCCAAGCCATAGGTTCTGAAACTTAAAATGCTTCCCTTTTGGTTTATTCGCTCTGTCCCATTTTAGTACCAAGTCTCCTACCTCAAAAATCTTTTCTTTGGCTTTATGCTTATCGAACCATCATTTCACTATCTGTTAGTGAGCTAGGAATTTTGACTTAGCCTTCTCTCTCTCTTCTTCCAACATGAGTAGAGTATTGATTCTTTGTTGCATGGCCAATGAGGGTTCCTCGTTGGAATATTGGGCCAATTGAAGAGATGGAAGATAGAACCTGTTTGGGATAATAGCTTCTTGTCCGCAGACCAGAAAGTAGAGAGAGTTTCCTATGGCTTCTTTGGGTGTGACAATATCATCCCATAGGGAATTATGAAGTTGATTATGCCAATTTCTTTGGTTATCTGTAACTGTCTTCTTTAATATCCTTACCAGATTTTTGTTAGTTGACTCTGCCACACCGTTTCCCTAAGGGTAATAATTTGCAGAGTACTTGATTATGATTCCTTTTTCCAGAGAAAATTTTGTCAATAGTGTAGAGGAGAAGTAAGTTGCATTATCAAATACCAGAACAGTGGGGAGACCAAACCTTGTGATTAGTTGTTTTTCTATGAATTGGATCACTACCTTCTCATTTACATGAGTTAGAGGGATGGCCTCCGCCCATTTTGTGAAATAGTCGGTGGCAGTAAGAATGTACTTGTGCAGCTTAGAAGAGCTGGGCATAAATTATCCTATGATATCTAACCCCCACTGCTCAAAGGGTCTCAAAACAATCATAGGTTGAAGAGGGATTGTTTCCCTTCTCTCCTTTCCAGCGCTTATTTGACAAGTACTATAGTTTCTAGTGTAAGTGTGTGCATCTTTGAACAAGGTGGGCTAGTAGTAGTCAGCCCTTAGAATCTTATGAGCGGTGGTATTTCCAGAAAAATGTCCTCCGACGGGGCCATCATGAAGTTCCTTTAGCACCTTATTGGCGTCTTCATGTTCGAGGCACCTCAACAACACCCCGTCATAGTTGATCCAGAAAAGCATTGAATTTATGAGACGATATTGTGCAGACTTTAACCTGAGGGCTCTTCTCTCTCTTGGGTTGAGAATTTCGGGACAAGTTCTATGATGTAGTAGGTAATCCAAGTCCTTGTACCAAGAATCTCATCCTGGGGGAATGTATGCTAATTCTCCACACCATAGAGATATTTCATTCTCCCATCTGGAGTCTTCATTTACTTGATCCTGGGCTTCGGCTGTGAGCTTGCACAAACCTTGTCCTTTTACCAACTTGGCAGGTTTTATGTCTAGATCAAATTCTTGGACTACTTCCATCCAATTCCCTCTTCTTTCTCCCATTTCTTGTTAGGTGAACAGAGATCGGACTGTAGGGTGTGGCACAATCACCTTAGTGTGGTTCTTGAAGATGTAGGACCTGAAATGCCTTATTGCCTTATAGACTGCGTAGGCTTGCTTTTCTATGGCAGGATAGTTGAGCTCAGCTCCTTGAAGGTCAGTGCTCATAAATTATACTGGGGATTCATTGTTGTCATCATCCTTTTGAGTTAAAACCGCAGCCAGCGACTGGTCAGAAGTGAAGGTATATAAATTAAAGCCTCTATTGAAATCGGGACTTCGCAACACCAGAGCCCAGGATATGGCAGCTTTGATTTTGTTAAAATAATTTTTTCGTTCATCATCCCACTTAAATTTGGCATCTTTGCGAATAATATTTTGTAAGGGTTTGATAATTTCGGCAAAGTCAGGAGTGAACTTCCTCACGAAATTGATTTGCTCGAAGAAAGACTGCATGGTTTTCTTGTTATGAGGTAACGGAAGCTGTGCTATGGCCTTAATCCTTTTGGGGTCTATGTGAATCCTTGATTGAGATATAATATGACCCAACAACTTCCCTTCTTCAACACTGAAGATAGTTTTCTTAGGATTTAACGATATACCGTACTTCCTGCATATTTCAAAAATCTGAGTTAAGTGTTGGATGTGCTCCCTCCCATCCTTCGAATACACCATCACGTCATCTAAATATACTACTACACACTTGTTTATAATCCCTTGGAATGCCACGTCCATGACACTCTGGAAGGTTTCTCCTGCGTTAATTAAGCCGAAAGGCATGTGTTTATAAGCAAAGGTTCCCCACTTGGTTTGAAAGGTGGTTTTCAATTGGTCTTCCTCCGAAACCAACACTTGATTGTATCTTGAGAAACCATCAAACAAAGAAAAAATCTTTGAGCCCGACACAGTCTGCAGGAGTTGTTCCATCAGCGGGATGGGATAATTTTCCTTCTCCGAAGCTTTATTGAGGTTCCAAAAGTCTATGCACAATCGGATTTCTCCCAATTTTTTTCTCACCGTAACGAGATTTGCTACCCAGGCAGAGTGCCTAACCTGGAAAATTATCTTCGCATCCAATAGTTTCCTTAATTCCTGGTACATGAGAGTTTCTAATGAAGGGTGATATTTCCTGAGATTCTGTTGGAAAGGCTTGACTTCGGGTTTCAACAGGATGGTGTGTTGAATAATACGAGTATCATATGTTTTCAACTTCTTATAGGACCATGCGAAAACGTCCTGGTATTGTCTAAATAGCTTGAGGTAGGCCTTTCTTTCTTCATTAGATATAGTTTTGTTGAGGTTTACATTCCTTAGGTTCTCTAAGGTCCCAAGATTCAAAGTTTCATGGAGGGGACAAGAGTTGCCAGTCTTTGCACTTTTGGGACCTTTGAATCGTTCCTTTAGATCAAACAGATCTTCTAGATTAGCTACCCCTTTCGAGATTGTATGGGCCTTTCATCTATCCATAAGCCGGTCTTCCATAGGACCCCTTCCCATTGAGTTCTCTTGGAACTCTTCATCATCATTAGTGAGAAATTTGAAATTGTCCTGATTGGTCAAAAAACTTATGATCTGTTCATCTCCTTCGAAGAATTTCCAATTAGAAATGTTATTAGGTATCGATGGCTTGTAGAGCAGTTCTACTATGAATCGGGAGGCTTCATAATATTCTAAATGCGATATCCTAGAAGCGGTTGTGGCTAGGGAATCGACAAGGGTGTTCTTTGCCCTGGGGATTGTGGTAATGTTGAAAACTTCAAAGCGTTCTATTAACCTATGCACCTCCTTCTAGTAATTCTTAAGGTGGGGCAAATTGCAATGTATCTTGTTTCTTACTTGTCTAATTATGATTTATGAGTCTCCTAAAACCTTTAATTCTTTGACATTAAGATCTATGGCTTCCTTTAACCCTTGCACCAGGGCTTCATACTCAGCAGTGTTGTTGGTGCACTCGAATTCTAGCCTACAAGACAAGAAATGACGCCTACCCCTTGGGTCGACTAGAATGCACCCCGCTCCTGATCCTTCTTGTGACTTGGATCCATCAAAATAGAGGGTATAAATACACGAATGACAATCATTCCTTCCTTCACCATTATTGATGTTATGTTTTCCACCCTTTCCTTCCGCCCGACCTAGCACGGGGTTTTGAAAAAAGAGAGAATATTCTGTCAACATCGACGATTTCTCCTAGAAAGGAAGCTCGGAGTTTTGGGTAAGTGAAACATTGGATATGAGGGGAGGGAAGTTCCCAAAGTAGGAGTCACAAGAATAATTACCTAATATGGGAAAATACATGGAGGTTGGTTCATTAGGGGCTTCCAGATCGATGATCGTATGCTTCAGATACCTCTCCCGATCAATTCGAATCATGTTCTTGTATCCTTTCAGTGGTATCCAAAGGTGTGGCCAGTTAGTACTAAAGTATCCATTCATCTTTTCAGACCAATCTCGGTTCAATAATAGCCCATATGCCTCAGGGATATCTACTACAATGATATCAATCACCTGCAAGAAACTATGGTGTGTCGCTATCCTAATCATCACATCTTTGAGTTCCCCCATAACCTTGACCTGGGTTTTGTCTAGTTGTATAACATGCTTATTGATTTTGACAGGGAAAACACCTAGGTTATTACAAATGGCCAAGGGCATGACATTAGAAGACGCTCTGGAATCTACCAGACAATTGTGAAGATTCCTATTGAATACTTTGAACGTTAAAAGGAAAGGAGGCACGAAAGGCCTCTCCTTCCTGCCTTCTGAGCAAGTGTTTATCGTTGGTTTGCTTGTAAAATTTGTAGGGGGGAGATTCTTCTCTCGACCTTCATCGGTGGCCGGGTTTTCTACTAAACTTAGATCCTCCAACATAAGGTCTTTCTACTGAGGGATTCTACATACATCCATAACCGATATATTAGCTTTCAACTTCTTCAAATATTCAACTACGTTATAATCTAGATTAGGAGATTCCCACATATGGATGCTTAGAGGTTGTTTACTAGGAGCGATAGGCATTCTCGGGCGATCGGGATTCAATTTACTTTGTGAGACAAGGGTGGTATCGGTATCTTTTGGGTCGGGTTGACCCTTACTACGTGTTTGTACCACCGATATCTCTGTGGGTGGTGCCTGAGGTTTAAACAAATCATCCAAAGACACAATCATGTTGGGATCCCATATCAGCATGGTCGTGTCTTGTGGTGGGTCAGCCTCTTCCTGGTCGGCAATGTTAAAGGCCGAACTGTTGGGTGGTTCGGTCAAAGAGACTTCGCCCAGAAAATGATTGCCCATTAAATTCATGGCATTGACCCACTGAGGACATTCCCTTTCTGAGTGGTTCTCTTGGTGGTAAGTACAGAAAGAATCAGATGCGACATTCCCTAAGTCAATGTTTAGGTTGGTTGGGGGAGGTTCAATTTCTTTGAAAGGTTGGTTTCTTTTAAAGAAAGGCTTATAGGGTCTCTGGCCTTGGTTTCCCTCACCC
>SNQJ01S0179744.1:9337-19492 GCA_010110895.2 Picea sitchensis | reverse complement strand
GAGGGCCAAGGATGCAAAAGCGTTACCTGTGGGTGCCTTTGTAGAAGGTGAGTTGTACCTGTCCTGGATGCATTTTTTCCAAGCCCATTCTTGCCTTTTATTCTTTTATTCTTTATTGCTGTTTGTTCAAGAGCTAATCAGGGGACACTGCTCGAAATGCCGTCTTCTCTATGTCCTGATCTCTTATGTTCATTTGATGATACCCAGAGCGTAGATCAATCTTTGAGAAGAAAACTGCCCCATGCAGTTCATCCATTAATTCGTCAATGCGTGGGATAGGATATTGGTTCTTGATGGTTTTCTTGTTCAAGGCCCAGAAATCAATGCACATCCTCATGGTGCCATCCTTCTTCAGAACTAAGACAACTCAAGAGGGGAATGCGCTGCTGCGCGGTCTGATGTGTCCCATCGCTAGCAATTCCTTGATTGCCTTCTCTATCTCATCCTTGAACCTCCTAGGATGACGATAGGGGGGTGTGATCATAGGTTTAGCCCCCTCCTCCAACTCAATGGTGTGCTCAAACCGCCGGTCAGGTGGTCTCCCTGGTGGAATTGACCCAAAAACCTGCTGATGTCGTCCCAACAAATTCTTGATCTCTGTATGATACTGTTGTTGGCCCTCTGAATCCTTCCGCATAGTGATCAAGCACTCTGCGACATATGCTACCTCCCCATTTCTGAAGATCCTCTCCATCCTCTTGGTTGAAACTGTCCTGGGTGCTCCTGTCGACATACCTCTTAGAACAACCTTCTTCCCGCCACGGTCTCTGAACCCCATCTCCAAGGTTTGGTAATTGGTGGTGATTTTTCCCAAGGAAATCATCCACTGAACTCAGAGCACCACATCTGTGTCAGATAGGTCAACCACATAAAATGTGTCTCTCATTGTGTAGTTGCCTAACTTTATCTCCAAGTTTGGAACTTTGTCTAGACATTCCACTATGTGGCCATCTGCTACTGCAACATCAAACCCGTCAAACTCCTCTGTCTGAATTGCCCGTCTCGATACCAGTGAAGCGCCAATGAAGTTGTGGGTGGCCCCACCATCTATCAGGGCGATTGCTTGTTGCCCCTGAATAGTCCCTCTGATCCGGAGGGTATCATACCCAGGAACACCAGAAAGGGTCGCTATGACTCCTCCCTTTGTTGGTTTTTGTCTGTTAGCCTGCTCAGGCGGTTGTGGAACTACCAGAGGGTGGGCTCCTGTCGGTGTCGGTGGTCTACAGGGAGGCTGCTCCTCTTCCTGTGCTAACTCCTCCTCTAAGCTAGTGGATCCACTGTCTTGCTTCTCCTCCTCACTGTCCACACTGTCTGTTGCCACCTCAATATAATGAATCTCTTCCTTGCCCATGCACCTGTGGCCTGGGACCCAAGGGTCTTTGCAATTGAAGCAAAGCTGCTTCCTCATAAGCTCCCACCTCGTCTCATCATCCAACTTTTCCTTGCCCTTCAATTCTCTCTGGAATGGTTTCCTGTCTCGATCCTTCTAGGGTACGAAGGGTTTGGAGAAGGGTTTAGTCTTTGGCACTGAGTTTGCCAAATCTCAAGTGCGTAGGATGGCATCCAGTAAGGTGGGTGGCCTGTATGCCTTCACCCATCCTCTCAAAGGCTCTGTGAGCCCATTTGTGAATAGCATGATCAGCCTGGGCTTTGATATATCTGTCACTGCCACGACTATCTGCTGAAACTCCGTGATGAAGGCCCTTGTTGTACCAGTTTGTCTCAACTGGGCTAGATCCCTGAAGTGGATCTCGGGATCCCTCCTGTCAAACCTGTCCATGAGTCTCTCTGTGAACGCCCTATAGGAGGTGATGCGACTGTGACCCAATGTCACCAATCCATGATGCCACCACTCGTGTGCCTCACCCTCCAAGTGTAAGGTAATGAAACTAATGGCTTTTGTCTCGGTCATTTGGTATAGCTTGTAGTATGTGTCTAGCTTCTGTACCCAAGCTCTGGCAGTGCATTTGGACGACCCGTTGAAAGAAGGTATGGTGAGTTTACTAACTTTCTGGATGAAATCAATGTTATGCCCCTGCTGCTGCTACGGTCCTCCTCTCTGTGGCTCTCTGGGGCGGTACCTGAGTCTGAGCCCACAGTACTCGACTAGGGTCATGTCCTGATGGAAGTCATGGACCAATGCTGCATACTCCCTCCTGTACTCTGTAATGTCCTCTGCATGAGTGGGCGGCCTCTGTGCTATCGGTAGCTGTGCTGCTACTGGGGGTGCCCTCTGGAAATTGGGAAACAAAGGTCTTGGAATCCTACTCGAAGAGGTGTACGTGCGAGTAGGAGACTGGGGTCTACTGCCTGCCCCCGAGTTCCCCTGTGCTGCATGTGGGGCTTGTGTGCTTGGGGTGCCCACTATAGCCAATCTATCAGCCATTTGTGCCAAGGACTGAGTCATGGCTCGCTGACTAGCTACCATATTGTTGATAACCTGCATGAAGGTTGCTTCGAGCTCCATGGGGGCCTTACCACTGCCCTTTGGTCGCTTATATCCGTTTCCTAACATACTCTCTGCCTCGCGCTTAGCCTCACGCTCTGCCCTTCTCTCTGCTTTCCTGTGCGCCTCTTCCTCTTCCTCTGAGCTGGGAGGAGGAGGAAAGTCGGGCCTAGACCTTCTTTCCTTGCGCCTGTTGTAAGTGACATATTTGTCACCTACGTGCTCACGACCATCTGGGCCTTCTGCTGCACTCATCGTCTTTAGTCACAGGCTGGCAGTACTAAAACTCTGATACCACTGTAATGTTCTTGACTTGGGTAGTCTAGGAAACACTGCTAATGTGTGTGTAGGATTAATTGTTTACAACATATAAATGATCATACAAATAACAAATGTGATAAAGGACTGCAAAGTTGATATGATGATATCTCTGCGGAGTACAAATGCCGAATGCGGTTGAATAAAATGAATCACTTGGCTAGATCAAAAGACAAAAGTATCTTAGCCGGAATACAATAAGCAAAGTAAATGATAATACCCGGTAGTAAATGAGCACTACGGGGTCAAAGGATGAGCTCACACTGTGGCAGCTCGCACGGTAACTACTGGAAGTCTGGAAAGTTCGCCTTGGTGGCTATACCTCTCGGAAAGGCCTGGAAACTATCCCAAATGGTGTGCCCTGCTCTAATTCTCAATCCTAGTGACTGACCGACCCCTCTGCTGGTGTGTCTGGACCTCGGATGGATCCCCCTGGGAGAATGCGCCCCTCCCTCTCTGGAAAACTGTGCCCTAGTGATTCCACCGTCGGAATCGGCTGAGAAGTATCTCAAAATGATCGCCCTGACCTACTGGGAAATGGGTCGGAAGGGTTTCCCTGAATCTGATCTGATGCTCGCTCGGGAACCCCGAATGTGTCCGCCAGAAGTGTCGCACTTCCAAGTCTGGAAAATGCGCCCCAGATGATTCCTTCGTCGGAATCTGATGAGGAAATAGGCAAAATATGTGCCTTGCCTTCCTCTCAACTGGGTTGGAGGGGAATCTATGAACTCACCCTGGGTGAGACAAGTCGATCCATTGAACCTCCTCAGAAGCTGCGTCCTTGCTGCTGGACCTTGTGTAACCGCTGCTGAAGAATGATGGAAGACCTGTGTGATCTTCCCGGTGACTAGGGTGTGTCTCTCAACACCGAAATCAACCAACTCGTGTCTTCCTCCTGGAATCCACTGAACTTTCTCTCCTGAGATGCGCCTCTCTCCTCAATGACAATTCATAATCTGCATAATGATGAATTAGGTCGCTGACCCTTCGCTTATAGCTTTCCGAAACCCTAATTCACTGCTGAAACCCTAATTCTCCGGTGACTTCTAATTTTAGCTCGTCTGTTCTATTTTTAGCTCATAATGACTTAAAAGCGCTTTTAACCACTTTTAACTCAATGACATTTTCCGAACATAACACCTTTGATTGGAGTGACCTCTAGTAACCCTATTTACCTCTTTTTTGGCCCTGGCTATAGTCTAACGGGGTGGTTTAGACTATTAGGCCTCCTCTCTGGAGCTCCTATTTGGAAAGGGACATTGCATCTCTTCACTTTTTATCTCATTCCCCCTAGGGTGTGATGTCCCGTTCCCAAGAGTAGGCCAGCAGGGAGTGACTTAGTAGTCTATGTGTTCTCGTAGAATCTAGTCAGGCATAAACAAGGAACAAGAGGAGAAATAAGGGTGATTTGGTGGCTAAATGATGAATTAAGCCAAAAAGCATAAGAAAAGTCACTTAAGCCTAAGTCAACGAAGAATTAGAACAAAAAGGTGCTAAAGGGGGACTTAATTAATTAATTACTCACCTTAGGAGGAAAAACGCTTAGCTTAAGTGATGTCAATGGTGAATTAGATCGAGAAGAGTATAAAGGGAGGAATTCGACCTAATTCCTCATGATGTTATGATTTGATGTTGAGATATTTGCAGAGGAGGAAATTGACCCCCTTGTTGTTTTGTGGATTTTTGGAGGAAACCACCACCATTGATCGGTTTCGGTGTTGAGAGACACACCCTATCCTATCGGAGATACCATCCATGCATCTCACCGTGCATTACAGGTATCCAGTTCAGTGATTGCGCGGCTTCGCCAGTAAGGGCGCAAGGGTTAGAGAGAGGGTTTGTGTGGCCGCTGAAGACAGTTCAGTATTTGGCCGATTCCTTCCGACCCATTAGAGATCTAGCCAGGGTGCACCTATTGAGCCACTTGTCGTTAGTTTTCGACGGTGGAATCTTTCGAAAAGCAGAAAATAGTCATTTAGGGCGCAGCTCTTGAGAAAGCACATTTGGGGTTCCAAGGGACATTCCGGAGCGTATCTGAGGAAACCCTTCCGACCCATTATAGAGGAGGCCAGGATGATCGTTCTGAGCTATACATCGTCAGATTCCGCCGGTGGAATCACTAGGGCGCACTCCCACAACCCAGGAGGTGCATAAACCTCCCAGGGGGTGACATCCAGAGCTTCAGAGGTCGGATCTTTAGTCCGACAACCATCAGGATCAGCCTAGAGGCCAGGGTTCTTCTTTTGAGACAGTTTCCACCTCATTCCAACGGGTATCGCCATCAGGGCGAGTTTTCCAGAGTCTGCAGTAGTTACCGTGAGCTGCCAGACTGCTTTTTGCCGATCTATCCCTATATGCGCAGATCAACATTCATTCTTCTGATGACGTGCATTTCTTATCAGTTGATTTGTATTCCAGTGACGATCCATGAGATCTGACTGACGATTAGTATATTTGCTTCCAGTTATTATTGTATTTCCTGCTTTTTTCGCATTATATATATCARTGAGCTGTGTTGTCCTTATTCCGCATGCATTGTCTTATACTGCTATGTCATGTCCCCTTTCGAGTGATCAGGGGACTTGGACGCAGTAGCCTAAGTGATTCCCGTAGGCTATAGTCCTTAAGAAGGGAATTAATTAATTATTTAATGTCCTAAAGGGAAAAGTGCCTAACAAAATGATATTAGATAATTAAAAGGGGGGGAAAAGGAAAAAAACCCCTAAAGTGACTTAGGAAGAGTATGAAACGTCACTTAAATTGATTGAAAGGGTAAAAGGGTTGCAAAAGAGTCAACGAACAAATAAAAGGGAAAAAGGTGGGCGCCCTCTCTCATTCTAGCATTGGTATTTTCTAATTTTCTCATTGAGAGAGCTCATAGTGGTTTTGGAACTCTTGGGACGAAAACCCTAGGAGGATTTTCAAAGATTGGCTTCAGTGGTGAGACCATCCACCCTAGTTAGTCCTTCCGGGGAAGAGATCACACTGATTTCTTCATTGTGCTTCAGTTTGATTAAGTTTTTCGATCATTTTGGCTGTTGGTATTGTGAGTAGAAATCGATTGAGTGATGGAGGCGGCTGGGTTTGCTATTGAGGGAGATTTTTACTGTATGGGCTGAGTTAATTCACCAAGGGGTCGAGTTTCCTCTGAAGATTGCTCATATTTTTCCTTGAGGCCCGATTTCTTGATTTGTGGGGGCGAGTTTAGCAACTGGAGACTGAGTTTTTACACCGCTGGGTCGTGTTTCATCTTTGGGCCGAGTTCTCATTCAGCTGGCGCTTTCTTTGTGGGCACACCCTTTTCGTGAGGCTGGACTCATCTCTTGTTAGCTGGGTGCATTTCCCATCTGCTGGACAGCATATTGTGACAAAAATCGAGCTTGGTGGATAGTGGGCAGAAATCTGTATTCTGGGCGAGCTGGAATAATTAGTTGGCTGAGTTCTCTCATGGTGAACATTTCGGGACTGTGGGAGGTTGAGGTTTGCAGCCCAACATATTGCATATCAGACTTGCATTCTTCAGGAGGGTCGCTGCACACAGAGCTGCCTTTATATCAGTCATATGCCTCACTAAATTGGCAAAGATAGCCTACAGGAAATTCCATACCAGGTTCCTTATCATTGGTCATTATATTGTATGCTGAGTTTTCTTATGTATTTCTGCTATCAATTAATTTATGCAATTAAGGTCTCTTGAATATCAGTTTTGGGTATCACACTAAGAATTATATGCAGAAAGTAAAATACTTGCAAACATGTTCATAAATTTCCTCATGTATAAATTGTTGACCATATGCTTACACACTTAAATTAACAAGAAAACCAAAAAAAAACTAGTAGGGACATTTCATGCTCAAACACTTAATGAATTGAAACACACATGCGCAAATCACCAAGCATGTTCACACAGTAACTCATATGCATTCAGAAAGCCCCCGAGTATTAGATTCAGTGGCAAAACTGTAGTTTAGCAGTAGATATCCAGATCAGCTGGATCAGGGATATTTCATAGGGTCATCGGGATTACCTCCTTGAGGTGATTCTATCATCTCTGAAGTGACTGGAATACCTGTCTAAGGTGACCGTGGGTAGGTGTTCTAACTTCTCAAAGTTGTCGCCATTTTGGTGGTTGGGTTGGGCTTTGTCCAACCTACAACTTGTGCGATAATAGGGTCAATAAGCCCAAAAACCAAAAAGATGAGGAAACAAAAAGGGAAGAAGTGCGGAAAGTGATAGGTATGTGCGGGAACGTTATGATGACCCTTCAAGGAGACCCTCTAGTAGCAACCCCTTTCCCGAGGGTGACCCACTTACTAGGAAACCAAGTCAACCACCAAGGTGAAATGAGGCAAAAGGTATAATTTCCAAGCAAACGTTTTCGTAATCAAGAAAGGACTCTTTGCAACACGTTCAAATGCTTCAATTATTAAAATGACACTTACCACGAGACCAGACTTGTTACCTCATGAAGCAAGATCTGTTGTCCTCTGTGGGCCAAGCTGTTGTGGTGGACGCTGTTGCTATCGATTAGTGGTGATGTATGGTGAGAGGAGGGGCTCTGTCTGCTCCTCTGGCTCTTGGCACTCCATGTTTTCAACCTGCGGGCCTCGAGACATCATCTCCTTAGTTACCCCTAGCCTGGGGGGTAACAGGCCGAGGCTTCTGTGAAAAGAGTACATACCATTCCTGTGAATTTGGACTCAAACCCAAGCCACTGCAACATATCCAAAATGAAACTCCAGTCCACTGAATCATAAGCTTTATCAATGTCAATAATAAAAGCAGAGAGTTTTGATTGGTTTCCCTGGCCCACTCTACACATTCACATGCAGTAGGCACAGTATCTAAACTGAATATCCCCTGAACAAAACCAGTTTTCTTTAATCTAACAATCCTTTTTTTGAATCTCTGGATCCTTAAAGCCAAAACTTTTAAAATGATTTTGTACAAGAGATTCACGAGACTAATGGGCCTCCATACCATTTAGGATTTCAAGAATAGGTTGGCATATATGCATTGGAGAGTTTAGTTTACACCACCTCTTGTAAAGAGTAACATTGATCGTGTAATGTAGTTCTCCACTCGAATCTTTATGTTGGTTCTCACTGGTTTGATCAACCTCAGAGAATTTCTGAGGGATCCGAGGGTTTTTGAAGAAATTTTGAGGCTTTCAGGTTTATGTGGTCTTTTTGGGAGAGGAAAATTTGTATGGTATCTGGAACGGCTGCCTGAGGGTTTTGCTGTGTTTCAACTTTCCAGTGGTTGAAGCAGTAAATTTCTAACAGGTATCCTGAGCCATGTCCTCTATTCTGGGCAGGTTCAGTGCTGAAAGTATTCATATGCTTTATCGCATGAATTTTGAAAGCAGCCAATCGACTGCGAGCGATAAGATAAAATTAGGATTGCTGTTGAAGTCCTGGTATATTTTAGGTGCTTGCTCTGTTTGATTTAATTCTGAATTATTTTTTCCTGTACAAATGTGTTAAAAATACTCCTGGTTGGGAAGACCATAGAAAAATGTTTGGTGGCCTGATGAGTTCGACCTATCTTCATATCTTCAGGGAAACTGTCCTTTGCATCATATGGATGAAGTCAGAAGTAAGAAGGTAGTGCCAGCAATAGTTATTAGTAGCAGCATTTGGAAAATCTTCTCTTCTTGAGACATTACAAGTGTGTAATAGATATTTTGAAAAAACTTGTAAGGTAGAGCATTGATTGTTACAAAAAAATATCATTACTTTTTTACTTTCATTCTATTTCTATGTAATCATTATAATCCAGGTTGCATCTTTATTGGTCCCATAGGCCATTAGTGTGGTCTGAAGGACATGACTATAAAACTTGATTTTTCTCTCTGTTATCATGCTAATATTCACATGATTTTTCTCTTGTTAATGCTCATGATAATTAAACATACGGGCACATTGATTGTATCTCTTTATGTCACATGTTATACCAGGTGGCAGGAACTAGTCAAGGCAGCCTTAATAATGAAAGAAAGTTCCGAGTTTGAATGTTGAATGGCCCAAAGTGGACATCCTGTCTGGGATAATGATAGATGCTGTTATGCTGCTGATGGTTTAATGTATTTTTATTTGTAATGTGCAGGTTGTCTCTAATCTGCCATTTAATATTGCAACTGATGTGCTAAAGCTACTTCTTCCCATGGGAGACATGTTTTCCCATGTTGTGCTACTTCTGCAGGTTTTCCATAAATACACTTTGTTATTGGTTTTGTATTGTATCTGCAAGTTTAGTAATAAGTTCAGGTTAGTTTATATTCACATTCTCATGAGGGTGTTAATTTCGAAGCTGTGAGGAATTTTTTTGGTCATGCTTTCTTATACTTCACTTTTGTTTATAAGGTAATGTGCTCAATTATTAGCCTGGATCGGAAAAAAGTAAAACTGTTCAGCTAACAACTATTTTCACGAGAATGCTTTAGTAGTTTGAGATTTTGTTGGTCATTATTTTGACCAACTAGAATTTTCTCTGCTTGATTCATTTACTTTGACAGATTTGAGATTGTATTTTTATCTTGTCTTGACGCTCTGTCATTTATCCCTGTTATTCATGTACGTGCTTTGTGCTTTAATAACTGAATAAGTTGTTGATTCATCTTGAAAAGCCGTACTCAACTCAGAAAAATAAATGGGTTTAAGGGAAATGCTGAACTGAACATCCTGTGAACATACTAAAGCACCAAAGCACCTCCTGGCTAATGAATGTTAGATGTTTGAATGTGGTACTTGTTGCAGGATGAAATGGCTTTGCGTGTGGTAGGTTCATCACCAGGGACACCTGAATATCGTCAAATTAATATATTTGTCAACTTCTATTCAGGTACATCTTTCTTTTTTTCTGTAAGAAGACCACATGCATGATGAGGCTATCAAAATACATGGATTTATGTAAATGGATGATATCTGTTGCTCTTATAATTTGAATATCAAATCATTCTGTTTCCGTGAGCAAGCAACTTCAAGGCCAGCTTCTTTATAAGAATGGTTTCCAACTTTATATATATAGTCAGATTGTCACTGTTTTATTTTCTATGCTTTTATATAACAAGATTTACAGAAATTTAGGGTTTCCAGGATGGGAAACATTTCAAGAAATTCATTTTCTACCAAGTGTTTTGCTCTTCCATGATTCTTGCAATTTGTTTCATTCTTAGGGTGCCATTCTGCTTGGCTGTATATCTGAATACATCACTATTCTTGTGTTTGGAGAGTTAATTAGTACTACTTGTAGAAATTTCCAGGTCCTATCAGCTGTCTTCTTGGTCTGTCTTTGACCAAGCTAAGACTCTAAGTTTTCTGCTGTCATATATTTTAATTTCTGCTGTTTTATAACAGCCAACTGTAGTTTTTGTTTTGCTGATGTGTTAT